>JAJOOR010027946.1:0-27243 GCA_036250505.1 Solanum acaule
CAATCTTGAGGAAGGTTTTGGATTAGGGTTCTTGAGAGAACTTGAGAGAAAATGTGTCTAAGTATGGGAAAGGTGTTTTGGGAAATGTTTTAGAGATGGGAATTGAACTAATGGTATATAGGAAATAACATATGCCCTTTGGAAAAAATGGTCCAACACTTGGAAAAAAAATGAGGCGGGTGAACAGTAAAAACGCTCACTGGAAATTGCATTTCCTGCCGGACAGATTTTACAAAAATGGGCATAACTTCTTTGTCCGAACTCCGAATGAGGTGAAACGAAGTGCGTTAGGTAGCTAACTCAAAAGGCTTTCCATGGATATGTTATGGGCCACCCAAATATTTGTGTGCTAGGAGCTATGACCCTCCAAAGTAGACCCTCGCAAAAGGCTTCACTTGGAAATTTCGGATTTTGATACGGTTGCTCTAAAATTTGGGTTAGACCCATTTCCCACTCAATTTGACCCCCTAAAGAAGAATATGAAGTCGGATTTTCGAAAAATGAAACGGATTTTTTTTTTTTAGCTAAACAAGTTTCCGGTAACTTCCGAAGCACATTTTTAAGAACTTTTTGGGTCATTTCACTTTACCATCCTGGTAAGGCCAATGTAGTAACAGATGCTCTTAGTAGATTATCTATAAGTAGTGTAGCACATGTTGAGGAAGAAAGAAATGAACTAGCAAAGGATGTTCACAGGCTTGCTCGCTTGGGAGTTCCCCTTATGAGCATATCAGATGGTGGTGTAACAGTTCAGAATGGGTCAGAATCTTCATTGGTAGCAGATGTTAAGGAAAACAAAGAGAGTGATCTGATATTGCTTCAACTAAAGGGTGGAGTTAGCCAGCAGAGAGTTGAAGTTTTCTCCCAATGGGGAGATGGTGTACATCACTATTAGGGTCGATTATATTTTCCTAAGGTGGGTGAGTTGAGACAGCAGATTCTTGCAAAAGTCCATAACTCAAGGTATTCTATTCATCCAGGCACCAATAAGATGTACCGTGATCTGCTGGATGTCTTTTGGTTGAATGGTATGAAAAGGGATAAAGCTAATTTTGTGGCTAAGTGCCCTAATTGCCGGCAAGTAAAAGTAGAAAATCAGAAACCAAGAGGTATGATTCAAGAGATCAACATTCCTACTTGGAAGTGGGAAGTGATCAACATTGACTTCATTACATGTTTACCTCGTACTCGCAGACAGCACGACTCCATTTGGGTGATAGTTTATAGAGTTACTAAGTTAGCACACTATTTAGCTGTTAAGACTACAGATTCGGCGGAGGACTACACCAACTTTACATTAATGAGATAGTCAGGTTACATGGAGTTCCTTTGTCTATCATCTCAGATAGATGTCCTCAGTTTACCTCTCATTTCTAGAAGTCTTTTTAGAAAGTTCTTGGTACATGGGTTAATCATAGCACAACATTTCATCGACAAATGGATGGTCAGACAGAGTGTACCATTCAAACCTTAAGTGACATGTTGAGAGCTTGGGTGATCACCTTCAAGGGTAGTTGGGACGATCACTGTCCTCTTACAGAATTCACCTACAATAATAGTTACCATTCCAGCATTCAGATAGCCCCTTACAAGGCATTATATGGGTGTAGGTGTAGATCTCCAGTCGTTTGGTTTGAAGTAGGTGAAGCAGCTTTATGAGGACCAAATTCGGTTCATGATGCTATGAAAAAAGTTCAGCTCATTAGAGATAGACTTAAGACAACCCAGAGTCGCCAGAAGTCCAATGCAGATGTAAAGAAGAGGGACTCGGAGTTCCAAATAGATGATTGGGTTTTCCTAAATGTGTCACCTATGAAGGGGGTGATGAGATTTGGCAAGAAAGGGAAGCTTAGTCCTAGATATGTAGGGACTTACATGATTTTGTAAAGAATCGGAAAAGTAGCTTATGAGTTCGAGTTGCCAACAGAAATAGCAGCAGTCCATCCAATCTTTCACATTTCGTTGTTGAAGAAATGTGTGGGTGACCCAACATCTATTGTACCTTTAGAAAGTGTGGCTGTGAAGGATAGTTTCACTTATGAGGATGTTCCATTTAAGATTATCAATCATCAGGTTTGAAGGTTGATAAACAAAGAAGTCTCTTCAGTGAAGGTTTTGTGGAGGATTCAGACTTTGAGAGAGCTACTTGGGAAGCAGAAGCAGCCATGAAGGCCAAGTATCCTCATCTCTTTCCTTCCGATTCAATTCCAACTTGAGGTAACAGTTCCTTTCCAATTTTTCAGTTAGTCATGCGTAGATTCAATCTTAGTATCATGTTCCTTCAGTCATACTTGGATTCTCAGCGTATTTGCATGTTCTTGGAACTTAGTCAAGTTATATTTCAGTTTCTAGTACTTAGTGGTATGGTTTGCAGCTGTTTCACTCCATAATCAGCTAGTTTAGTCTTCATTCGAGGACAAATGTTCCCAAGGGGGAGATCATGTAACACCTCGTATCCTAGACAGACTAGAATGCAGATTTCAGAAGTTGCAGGTTCCAACACAGGCACCACCCACAGGCCGTAAGGTGACCCACAGATCGTAGGTGGGGGTCCGTGGATGGCCACGTGCAACCCTCCCTAGAAAACATAGACAAAATTGGCTAAGGGTAGACCCATGGCTGGACCCACGGACTGTAGGTCAGGCCACGGGCCGTGGATTGATACCCGAAGACCTTAGTCTCTGAAGCCAGTCGATGTTTGGTAGGACGGACCATGGGTCAGTCCATCGACCATCATTCTGTCCGTCGGTTAGCCCCGACAACTTTTACGTAACGGGTCATTTGGTCTTTTCCCTATGCGTTAGACCCCTAAACTATGTCGTTTAACCCCTAAACTACGCTGTTTTAGTTAGTTTTAGCCTAGTAACTTAATTAGAACTTACCCTAGTCAACTCATTCCCCAAAATTTATCCAAGTTGAACGAAAAGAAGGAGAATGAGTCAACCAAACCCTCTCCAAGAATGCAAAAAGATTTCTTCAGTTCCATCCCCAAAATCAAAAGATTTCTCCATTGATTTCGTCATCAGGTATGTGGTATTTCAATAGTGGGTTCCTTTCACCCACTAGGTTCTAGAATTTATTCAAATTCTTGATTCTCTATATCATGCTAGGTCTAGAGTTTTTAGAATTGCAGAATTTATGTTGTGATTTAGTTATTAGACTAATCCAAATCAAATTATCATGTTTTTGTGGAATTGTTGCTTGGTTCTATCTTGAAACTCAGAGCCCTAGTGGTATAGATTCATTTAGTTCTTGAATTACATTTGCTAGGTCAATTTATTTAGATATACATGCCTCAGTTAAGAATGTTCCATTATCAACATATTAATCTTACATTTTCAGTTAGCATGTCAGTATTTGGGCAATTCAATATTAAAGAAGTTCAGTCATAATGTATCATTTACACAATCATTTGGGTGTAGGCTTAATACCGAGTGGACTAGGGTCGGTCACCCTCATAGTTGCAGAACTACGTGCCCCTGTAGGTAAGTCCCCTCTACGGGCATTATACTTAGTGATCACTCTAGTCATTCCTCTATACCCTTGGATAGGTATATTGGGTCCTCTCGATGGGGCGTATACATCAGACTCCACATTTAGCTCAAGTGGTTATATGTAGGTTATTAGTAGTTCCCATAGACAAATTATTGTGTATTGACCAGGTTATTAGTTACGGTTTAGTATTCATTTTCACTATGATATAAACTTTGTTACTGCATCTAGTTAGTTCATATTAAGCATGTTTAGCATATTTACCATGTTCAGATTATATCATTACTTTATCGCTTTGCTCAATTATATGTTTTATTCAGCTTTATTCTATTTTGCATGCTCAGTACCGACTCATACTCTGCAATACATCTTCTGGTGATGTAGGTTAAGGCCCTCAGCATCCAGACGACACATAAATCAGTTCTCGATCTTCAATTCAGCAGCTTCAGTGATGTGTCCTCATTCTTCAAGAAAAATAGTCATGTTTCTATATTTAGTCTTTTCATTTTAGTTTTCAGTATTTTCTAGAGTTAGCTGGGGTCATGTCCCAACATCCCTAGTAAGTTAGAGGCTTTATTTCAGACATAGACATATTCAACATTACTGTTTGAGTTTTATTTCAGTATCTTAAACTCTTCCCAGCTATATATATTCAGATAGTATTGGGTATTCCTCATCTTTTTAGTTGATCTTATGTTTTAAGCTTCTGCACAGTATTTCTTATTTTAGTTTATCTTTAAGTATGCATATGATATGCCAACAGGGTTAGCTTGGGGTCACTCGTGATCCTAGCTCTCGTGTCTGAACCTTGGGGTAGATTCGGGGATTGACAAGGAAGATCAACGGCAGAGGCCGAGGAAGAGTGGAACCCGCCAGGGGTGGAGCCCCAGTTGAGAATGTTCTTGGGGAAGAGGCCCCTCCTGCACCCCAAGAAGAGGTAGAAGAGAATGTGGAGATCGTAGACGACGAGGATGTTGGACTGGAGGAAGATGTTCATGATGAGAATACTGGTATTCCTCCCTTAAATATAGTGTTAGCTCAGCATATCATGACCTTTCTGAAGGGGTTGGTCGGCCCCAAAGTCCTTCCCATTGTGCAAGCGGCTCAACCTCAATCTAATCATCCCATTACTGCTATTGTCCATAAGGTAGATGGAGCATTAGGCCCTGATACCTTCTTTCGTCCCCTATTGGGTCCTATAATGACTGGTAATGCTCATGCTATGTTGAATAAGTTTTTGAAACTGAAGCCACCTGTCTTTCATGGTTCTGAGAGTAAGGATGCGTATGAGTTCATTTTGGATTTCTATGAGAGTCTTTATATATTGGGAATTGTACACAAGCATGGAGTAAAGTTCATGACCTTTCAGCTTCAAGGTGAGGCTAAGTAGCAGTGAAGGGCCTATGTGGAATGCAGATCGCCAATCTTACCCCCACTCACTTGCACGCAGTGCCATGCTTTGTTTCTTGAAAAGTATGTGCCCCAAACTTTGAGGCATCGCAAGAAGGATGAGTTCATGGCTTTCGAATATAGGGGTATGATTGTAGCTGCTTGTAAGGCTAAGTTCTATGCCTTATCCACATATGCTACACAGTTGGTGACTACTGAAGATGAGAGGATTCGTTTATTCACATGACCTCTGCAGGGAAAAAGTTTTAATGAGGTGACAAACTTTGTGAAGAAAGTGGAAGGAGTTCGACGTAATGGGAAGGTCAAGGCTTTGGCTAAGAAGCCCAAGAGAACAGGTAACTTCTGTGGTTCCTACTCCAGAGGTTCAAATAGGTTGACACTTGCAGCATGGCCAATTTAGTCCGCCATGCCCGCTTCTACAGGTGGTTACTCAAGAACTCCACAGTAAAATTTTATTCAGGATAGCGAGGGGGCTGCACCTTCACCGGGCATCAATCCGTCTTTTGACCACAGTTGTTACAATTGTGGAGAACTTGGGCATATGAGGAAACATTGTCCACATTCACGTATGTTTGACCCTCTGCAACAGTAGACTAGAGCAGTGGTACTCACGGGCAATGGTAATAATGGCAGAAGAAATCAACAGGTGGGCGAGGAGGAAATCAACGAGGTCATGGAGGCCAGAAAATGGTAATGCAGATAGATGAGCAGTGTAGCTAGGCAAGGATGTCGCCCATTACAGGGCTCAATGTTATGACTTTCCAGGCAAGATCATGGCTGAGGCGTTTGACGCAGTGATCACAGGTACTATTCTTGTCTGTGACTAGATGACTACTATTTTGTTTTATTCGGGTTCTACTTATTCATATGAGTCAGTTCAGTTTACCTTGGGATTTGATGCGATTTGTGATGTACTTGATGCCCCATCCATGTTTCTAACCCAGTTGGAGAGTCTGTCATAGTCACCCATGTGTATCGTGCTTGTCCTGTCTTGTTTATGGGTTTTCAGACTTGGGATGATTTGGTTATTTTAGATATGACTGACTTTGATATAATATTAGGCATGACTTGGTTGTCCCCCCTATTATGTTGTTCTTAATTGTAATGCTAAGTCTGTAACTCTAGAGATCCCGGGGAAACATTAGAATGGGAAGGGGTGTACAAGCCTAAGCCAACTAAGGTCGTATCTTTCATTCGAGCTAGGAAACTGGTAGGGTAGGGGTGTTTGGCATATTTGGCTCATATTTGGGATGTTGATGCTCAGTCTCGCTCTATTGAGTCTATTCTTGTAGTGTCTGAATTCAAGGAAGCATTTCCTACTGATTTAACTGGTATGCCTCTTGATAGAGGCATAGATTTCTACATTGACTTGGAACCGGGCACTAGCCCCATTTCCATCCCTCCTTATCGCATCGCTTCGTTAGAAATGAGAGAGCTTAAGGCTCAAATCTAGGAGCTTCTTGATAAAGGTTTCATCCATCGTAGTGCTTCCTCATGGAGGGCTCCTGTCTTGTTTGTTAAGAAGAAGGATAGTAGTATGAAGATGTGCATAGACTATCGACAGTTGAATAGGGTCACAATTTGGAATAAGAATCCGTTTCCTTGGATAAATTATCTGTTTTACCAGTTGTAGCGGCATCGCTGTTCTCTAATATTGACCTAAGGTCTAATTACCATAAGCTAAAAATTAGGCCTGATGATGTACCAAAAATGGCATTCAGGACCCGCTATGGGCACTATGAATTTTTAGTGATGTCATTTAGGTAGACCAATGCGCCTGCAACCTTCATGAGTTTGATAAATGGGGTGTTCAAACCATTCATGGATTCTTTTTTTACAGTCTTTATTGATCACAATTTGGTTTATTCTAAAAGCAAGGAAGAGCATGCCGATCATTTTCATATTGTTTTGGGTGTACTTGGAAAACAGAAGTTGTATGCAAAATTTTCCAATTGTGAGTTCTGGTTGAATTGAGTTCCATTTTTGGGACATGTGGTTTCAAGGGAAGGGGTAATGCTAGAACCTCGAAAGATCAAAGCAGTCAAGAACTGGGTTCGGCCTATCTCTGCGACTGAAGTTAGGAGCTTCGTGGGGCTCACCAGCTACTATCAACGGTTTGCGAAAAACCTCTCTTCTATTTCCATGCATTTGAAAAGACTAACTAAGAAAGAAGTGCCTTACGAGTGGACTGATAAGTGTGAAGAGAGCTTCCAAAAGATTAAGACCCTTCTGACCACATCACATATTCTGGCACTACCAGTGCAAGGTAAAGATTTCATTGTTTATTGTGATGCTTCACATTCGGGTTTGGGTGCTGTGTTGATGAAGGAAAAGAATGTCATAGCTTATGTATCGTGGCAACTAAAGGTGCATGAGAGAAATTACCCGACGCATGATTTGGAGTTGGCAGCGGTAGTGTTTGCCCTCAAGATCTGGCGGTATTACCTTTATGGTGGCAAGTGTGAGGTGTTTAATGACCATCGTAGTGTACATCATGTATTCACCCAGAAGGACCTGAATCTGAGACAACGAAGGTGGATGGAATTACTCAAGGATTATGATGCTACCATCTAGTATCATCCGGGTAAGTCTAACGCGGTGGCAGACGCATTAAGCCAGAAGGTGGTGAGTATGAGTGGTCTAACTTGCTTTAGTGTGTCCAAGCGACCTTTGGCCAAGGAAATTCAAACCTTGGAGTCTAAGTTGATGCAGTTGGCCATCTCAGAGAAGGGTGGGGTGTTAGCCCGCATTTATGTTAGGCCCACATTCATCGAGGAGATCAAGGCCAAACAGTTTGAGGATCAGAGTTTGAATGAGCTCAGAAAGAAGACATTATCTGGCAAGGCACAAGATGCGACACTTTATGTGGGTGGTGTACTCAGTTTTAGGGGAAGAATTTGTGTTCCCCGAGTGAAGGATTTGATTCAGAAGATGTTGACAGAATCCCATAGTTCGCGGTATTCCATTCATCCGGGTGTGACCAAGATGTACCGAGATTAAAAATGACTTTATTGGTGGCCTGGCATGAAGAAAGACATAGCTGAGTTTGTGGCTAAGTGCCAAAGCTGTCAGCAGGTAAAGTATGAGCACCAAAGGCCTGCAGGTTTGCTTCAATGAATGCCAATCCCTGAATGGAAGTGGGAGAGGATAGTTATGGATTTTGTGGTTTGTCTTCCCAAGATCTTGGGGGAAATTTGATTCCATTTGGGTGGTGGTTGATAGACTGACTAAGCCAGCTCACTTCATTCTAGTCAGAGTAGACTATAATACTGAGCAGTTGGCTAAGGTTTATGTGAAGGAAACAGTGAGACTACATGGGATGCCCCTTTCTATCATCTAACACCACGGTACGCAGTTCACATCCAAGTTTTGGGGAATATTTAATGAAGATTTGGGCACTTAACTCACTTTTAGCAGAACTTTCCATCCACAGATGGACGGGAAGTAAGAGAGGACTATTCAAGTATTAGAGGACATATTGAGGGCATGTGTGATTGACTTTGGAGGGCATTGGGACAAGTTCTTGCCTTTGTGTGAATTCTCCTATAATAACAATTACCACTCCAACATTCACATGGCACCATTCAAGGCACTTTATGGGAGGGGCTATAGATCACCCATAGGGTGGTTTGAGGCTGGAGATGTAAAACCTTTGGGGGTTGATTTGGCGAAAGATGCATCGGATCAAGTAAGAAGCATCCAAGCTAAGTTTCTAACAGCCCAAAGTCGACAGAAAAAGTATGGAGATCGTAAGGTAAGGGATATGACATTTTAGGCTGGTGAGCAAGTTTGTAACACCTCGTAAATAAAACTTAGAACGTTTAGCAGAAAACTAGCAGAAGCAGGTGAACCATGATATAGTTCACGGACCATGAAAGGAACCACGATCCGTTGACCTGTCTGTGGTTCACACCCAACCAAACATAGGTGGACCACGGGAGCCTTCACAAGCCGTGGACCAACCCATGACCCATGGGAAGGCTCGTGTGAGCCAAGAAAAACATCCCCAACTCAAGCATAAGACCACGAAGCCTTCCACATGCCATGGTCTTAATGACAGGCCGTGGGAGGGTTCGTGGACCTGAACCAGCAGACCACTAGCCCAGGTGAAGAACCACGTCAACCTTCACGGGGTATGGTCCTCCACATGGGCCATGGTAGGGCTCGTGGTCAAACCACCCAGATTCAGTAGCTACTGGCCAAGGACCACAACCCACTTGCTGGTTCGTGGTCCCTGTGATGATCCGTCCTAGGACCCGTGGTTGTCCCTGGTCAAATTTTAAGTGGGGTCATTTTGATCTTTTTCCTATGCGTTGGAGACCTAAACTACATCGTTTAACCCCTAAACTATGTAGTTTAGGTTAGTTTGAGCCTAGTAACTTAATCATAACTTACCCTAATTGATAATTCACCAAAAACTAGAGCAAAAAGAAGAGAGTTCAGGGGTTAGCATCCTCAAGAGTAGCAACAAGGTTTTCTTCAGTTCTAGCCTTGAAATCCAAAGATTTCTTCATGAAATTCGTCATCATGTTTGTGCGATTTCACTGGTGAATTCCTTTCATCAACTAGGTCCCTAGATTTCAGTCAGAATCTTGATTCCCTAAATATTGTTTAGACCTAGGGTTTCTAGAACTTCATATAATTGTTGTGATTTAGCTGTTAGAGTATTCCAAATCAGATTATCATGTTATCATGTTGCTTAATTCTTGTAGAAAATTCAGAACCCTAGTTGTGTAGATTTGTTTCGTTCATGAATTACACTTGCTAGGTAAGTTTATACAGATATACATGCATCTGTTTACAAATGTTCCATTATCAGTACTTAATGTTTCATTTTTAGTGAGCATGTCAGAATCTTGAGCTATCCAGTTTATATGCAGTTATGTCGTATTGTACACATTCTAGTTGGGAGTATGCTTAGACGGAGTTGGACTAGGGTCAGTCACCCTAATACTCACAGAACTACATGCCCCCGTAGGTTAGGTGCCCTCTGTGGCCATCATATTTAGTTATCACGCCACTCATGCCGTTATACCCCGAGCAAGGTATATTGGGTCCTCTCGATGGAGTGTATACATTAGACTCTACATTTAGCTCACATGATTTTATGTTGGTTATTAGTAGCTCCCACTGTCAGATTCTAGTGCATTGATTAAGGTATCAGATACAGTTCAGTATCTAGTTTCAGCATGTTATGTCATAACTTTCAGTTTAGTTCATATTTAGTGTGTTCGGTATATTGATCAGGTTCATTTTATATCATTGCTCAGTATGCTTTATTCAGTTGTGTATATATATTCTTCAACTTTATCCTATCATGTTTGCTCAGTACCTTTCAAGTACTAACACATACTATGCACTACATCTTCTCGTGATGTACGTTTAGGTCCGCAGCATCCACATCACATGTAGATCGGTTCCCGATTTGTTTTTAGCAGTATTAGTGGTGTGTCCTCATTCTTTGAGGATGATTGACATGTTTTTATTCGGTCTTTCCTTTTTAGTTTTAGTTTTTGCTAGAGTTAGCTGGGGACATGTCCCAGCATCTCTAGTCAGTAAGAAGCTTATTTTAGACCTAGTTAGATTCAGTTTTAGCTTGGAGTTTGATCTTTCAGTTGTCATTAAACTCACAAATTATACATTCAGATAGTATGGGGTATTCCTAATTTTAGTTTATATCATGTTTTAAGCTTCCGCACACTATTACTCATTTGAGTTTATCTTAGTATGCTCATGATATGCTAGTAGGGTTAGCTTGGGGTCTCTCGTGATCCTAAGTCTCATCTATACATCAAGAGGGTAGCCTCGGGGCATGGCAAACATGGTATTAGAGCACTAGGTTTAAGTGTCATAGGGTTCTTGAAAAGCCACACTAAGTAGAGTCCTTTTCATGGGTGTGAAGTGCACCACATATAATAAGAGGGAGGCTGTGAAATGTTTTAGGAAAACATTACTTTCTTTGCTAATCTTATCGTGTGTGAGGTATGATCCAACATCTCATTCTAACTCATCATTCGGTGTTTCAGATCATGCCTCCCCATAGAGCCTACGCAAGCAATGGTAATGCCCGCAACGCTAATGCAACTCCACTAGACCCAGACCATGAGGTTTCGAATGTAGAGTTTTGGAACGCTATTCAACTTTTGGCACAGAGTGTAGCCAACTAGAACAATCATCAGGTTCTAGTTCTTGAAAATACTAGTGGTGGATCAGTTACAACTAGGATTCAAAATTTTGTTCGGATGAATCCACCTAAGTTTCTAGGGTCGCAGATTGGTGAGGACCCATTGAACTTAATTGATGAGGTTAAGAAGATCTTTGGAGTGATACAATTGACTGGAATTGATAGGGTAGAGTTGGCTTCCTACCAGGTTAAGGATGTGGCTCATATTTGGTCCACGTAGTGGAAGGAAATCAAGGGTGAGAATACAGCTCATGTGGGAGTGTTTTACTGGAGCTTTTCTGGATAGGTTCTTTCTAAGGGAGTTGAGGGAGGCTAAGGCTCAAGAATTTATGAATTTGAGACAAGGTAACATGTCAGCCGAAGAGTACAGACTAATGTTCACCCAACTCTACAGGTATGCTCCTCATATGGTTACCGATTCAAGGGCACATATGAATAATTTTCTGTTTGGGGTATCCTATTTCGTAAAGACAGAGTGCAAAAATGCTATGTTGTTAGAAGATATGAATATCTCTAGGCTCATGACTCACACTCAGCAAGTTGAGGGATATAAGTTTAGGGAACATGCGAAGGACAATAAGAAGGTTAGGACAGGCAACTATGACTAGTGTCAGCAGAAATTGGGTGGTGGAAATTGTTCACAGTTTCAGCAAAGGTCTTCAGCTCCAGCACCTTCATCAACTAATGCTCCATCCCCCAAGTTTTGACATGATCAGAAAGGTAAGGTATCAAGCTCTAAGTCTCAGAGAGTGTTTCAGGTACCAGAACCTTCCAAACTTGTCCAAAGTGTGGTAAGAACCATTTGGGCGAGTGTCATGTAGGAAAGGAAAGATGTTTTAGGTGTGGTCAGACTAGTCCCAATTTGAGAGATGGTCCTTCTTCTAAAAAGAGTGAATGAGGTACTAAAAGTAGGGATCGGTCTACAGCTCCAGGAGCACCAGCAGGTCGCCCAACTCAGCAAGGTGTTTCATCTAGTACAGGTGGCAGTCAGCGCAAGAACAAGTTATATGCTCTCCAAGCTCGCTAGGCCAGGAAGATTTTCCTGACGTGGTCACTAGTACTTTACGAGTCTTTCATGTAGATATTTATTCTTTGTTAGATCCAGGGGATACTCTTTCCTTTGTAACTCCCTATATAGTAGTAAATTTCGGTGTCATCCCAGTAACTCTTTTAGAACCCTTCTCAGTCTCTACTCTAGTTGGTGACCTAGTTATAATTAGACGGGTATACAAAAATTGCCTTGTTATAGTCTTTCAGAAAGTCATCTCATCAGATCTTGTAGAGTTAGAAATGGTAGACTTTGACATCATTCTAGGCATGGATTGGTTAGATTCCTGTTATGCCTTAGTCGATTGTAGAACTAGGATTGTCCATTTTCAGTTTCCAAATGAACCAATATTAGAATTGAAGGGTAGTAGCTTAGCGCCTAAGGGTCGATTCATTTCTTACCTTCATGTTAGAAAGATTGTCTGTAAGGGTTATCTTTATTATCTAGTTTGGGTTAAGGATTCAAGCTCCGAAACCCCAACTCTTGAGTCAGTACCAGTAGTTACTGAGTTTCGATAAGTATTTCCAGAAGATATTCCCAAAGTTCCTCCCGAAAGGGAAATTGATTTTTGAATTGATCTCCGTCTAGATACCCAGCCTATTTCAAATCCTCCTTATAGAATGGCTCTAGATGAGCTTAAGGAATAGATAAGGGCTTCATCTGACCCATTATTTCCCAGTAGGGTGCTCCAGTATTGTTCGTGAAAAAGAAAGATGGTTCTCTCAGGATATGCAATGACTATTAGAGGCTGAACAATGTCACAATCAAGAATAAGTACCTTATCCCTAGGATTGATGACTTTTTCGACCAACTTCAGGGTGCTAGTCATTTTTCAAAGATAGACCTCAAATCCGGTTATCATCAACTCAGAGTCATAGATTCTGACATCCGAAGAAAGTCTTCAGAACTTGGTATGGTCATTATGAATTTCTAGTTATGTCATTTGGACAAAACAATGCTCCTGCAGCTTTCATGGATTTGATTGATAGGGTGTTCAAGCAATATTTGGACTTGTTCAATATCATCTTTATTGATGATATCCTCATTTACTCTAGGAATGAGGAAGAACATACGACTCATTTGAGGGTTTTCCTACAAACTCTCAAAGATCGCCAGTTATTCATTAAGTTTAGCAAATGTGATTTTTTGCTACAATCAGTTGCTTTCCTTGGGCATATAATATCTGGTGAAGGGATCTGAGTAGATTCTCAGAAAATAGAGGAAGTAAAGCAATGGCCCAGACCTACCTCTCTTACATATATCAAAAGTTTCTTGGGTCTAGCTGGTTATTACAAAAGGTTTGTGGAAGGATTTTCATCCATAGATTCTCTAATGAGTAAGTTGACTCAGAAAAAGGTTAAGTTTCAATGGTCATATGACTTTGAGAAGATCTTCGCAGAATGAAAACTAGGTTGACTACAACTCCTGTTTTGACTCTACCAGAGGGTTCAGACGGTTATGTGATCTACTATTATGCATTCAGAGTCGGCCTGAGTTGTGTGTTGATGCAGCGAGTCAAGGTTATAGCTTATGCTTCTAGACATTTTAAGGTGTATCACAAGAACTATCCGACTCATGACCACTAGCTTGCAGCTGTAGTATTTTCCCTAAATATTTGGATACATTACTTGTATGGTGTTCACGTACATGTGTTCACAGACCATAAGAGCCTCAGTATGTGTTCACCCAAAAAGAGTTGAATCTTCGCCAGAGGAGATGGCTTGAATTCCTCAAGGACTATGATATAAATATGCTTTACCATCCTGGTAAGGCCAATGTAGTAGTTGATGCTCTTAGCAGACTATCTATGGGTAGTGTAACACATGTTGAGGAAGGATGTTCACCGGCTTGCTTGCTTAGGAGTTTACCTTATGAAAATATCACATGATGGTGTGACCGTTAAGAATGGCTCAGAATCTTCATTGGTAGTGGAGGTTAAAGAAAAGTAGGACAGTGATCTGATATTACTTCAATTAAAGGGTGTAGTTCATCAGTAGAAAGTTGAGGTTTACTCCCAAGAGGGAGATGGTGTGCTTCGCTACCACGTTCGTTTATGTGTTCCTAAGGTGGGTGAGTTGACACAGTGGATCCTTACAGAAGCCCATAACTCCAGGTATTCTATTCATCTAGGTGCCACTAAAATGTACCATGATATGCATGAACTCTTTTGGTGGAATGGCATGAAAAGGGATATAGCAGACTTTGTGGCTTAGTGCCCTAATTGGTAGCAGGTGAAGGTAGAACATCAAAAACCAAGAGGTATGACTCAGGAGATTAACATTCCTACATGGAAGTGTGATGTGATCAACATGGACTTCATTACAGTTTTATCTCATACTCGTAGACAGCATGATTCCATTTGGGTGATAGTAGATAGAGTTACTAAGTCCACTCACTTTTTGGCTGTTAAGACTACAAATTTGGCGGAGGACTACGCCAAGCTTCACAATAGTGAGAAAGTCAGGTTGCATGGGATTCCTTTGTCTATCATGTCAGTTTACCTATCATTTTCGGAAGTCATTTCAGAAAGGTCTTGGTACTCAGCTTAACCTCAGCATAACATTTAATCCATAGATGGATTGTCAGGCAGAGCGTACCATACTAACATTAGAGGACATGTTGAGAGCTTGCATGATTGACTTCAAGGGCAGTTTGGATGATCACATTCCTCTCATAGAGTTCGCCTACAACAATAGTTACCATTCCAACATACAAATGGCCCCTTATGAGGCATTGTGTAGGCTTAGGTGCATATCTCCTGTTGGTTGGTTTGAAGTAGGTGAAGTAGCCTTTATAGGGACATATTCGGTTCATGATGCTATGGAGAAAGCTCAGCTCATCAGCTCATCAGCTAATGGTAGGGTTGCAACTCTATCCCTCCATTCTAAGCTAGCTTAGGATTCATTTGAGGATGAATGTTCCCAAGGGAGAGATATTGTAACACCTTCAAAATTAGACTTAGTACTTTAAGTAGAAAACCAGCAGAAGCAGTTGAACCACGTTAGGGTTCACAGACCGTAAAAGGAACCACAGTTCGTCGACTTGTCCGTGGTTCACATCCAACCAAACAGATGTGGACCACGAAAGCCTTCACGGGGTGTGGACCACCTCATGAGCCTTGCCAGGGCTCGTGTAATCCAGGCAGAACCTCCCCAGCTCAGGCATCAGACCACGAAGCCCTCCACGGGCCGTGGTCTTGATGACTGGTGTGGGAGAGTTTGTGGACCTGAGCCAACAGACCACTAGCCCAAGTGAAGAACCACGTCGACCTTCACACGGACCGTGATAGGGCTCGTGGTCGAACCAACCCAAACCAAAAGCTACTAGCCAAGGACCACGACCCACTTGACGGTATGTGGTCACTGTGATGATCCGTCATAGGACCCGTGGTCGACCCTTATTAGATTTTAAGTGGGTTCGTTTTGGTATTTTTCCCTATGCGTTGGACACCTAAACTACGTCGTTTATACCGTAAACTATGTAGTTTTTGGTCATTTTGAGCCTAGTAACTTGACCAAAACTTACCTTAATAGATCATTCGCCAAAAAACTAGAGCAAAAAGAAGAGAGTTCAGGCATTAGCATCCTCAAGAAAAACAACAAAGTTTTCTTCAGTTCCATCCATGAAATCGAAAGATTTCTCTGTGAAATTCGTTACCACGTATGTGGGATTTCACTTGTGGATTCCTTTCATCCACTAGGTCCCTATATTTTAGTTAGAATCTTGATTACCTAAATAGTGCTAAGACTTAGGGTTTCCAGAACCTCAAATAATTGTTGTGATTTAACTTTTGGAGTATTCCAAATCAGATTATCATGTTTCTGTAACTATGTTGCTTAATTCTTGCATAAATTTCAGAACCCTAGTTGTGTAGATTCGTTTAATTCAAGAATAACCCTTGCTAGATCAGTTTATACAGATGCACATGTATGAGCTTACAAATGTTTCTTTATCAATACTTAATGTTGCATTTTCAGTTAGCATGTCAGAATGTTGAGCTATCTAGTTTATTTGCAGTTATGTCGTATTGTACATATTCTAGTTGGGAGTAGGCATAGATGGAGTTGGACTAGGGTTAGTCACCCTCGTAGTCCCAGAACTACATGCCCCCACAGGTTAAGTCCGCTCTGTGGGCATCATATTTAGTGATCATGTAAGTCATGCCTTTATACCCATGGCAAGGTATATTGGGTCCTCTCGATGGGGCATATACATCGGACTCCATGTTTAGCTTACGTGGTTATATGTCCGTTATTAGTAGCTCCCATAATCAGATTCTAGTGCATTGATCAGGGTATCAGTTACAGTTGAATATTCAGTTTCAGCATGTCATGTATATGGTCATTGCACTCAATTTAGTTCATATTCAGTGTCTTCAGTATATTTATAATGTTCATTTTATATCATTGCTCAGTATGCCTTATTCAGTTATGTATATATATTTTCCAGCTTTATCCTATCCGACATGTTCAGTTCCTTACAAGTACTGATGCATACTATACGCTACATCTTCTCGTGATGTTGGTTCAGGTCCTCATCATCCATATCATGTGTAGATCGGTACTCGATTTATATTCAGCAGTATCAGTGGTGAGTCTTCATTCTTCGAGGATGATTCACATGTTTTATATTCAATCTATCATTTTTTGTTTAAGTTTTTGCTAGAGTTAGCTTAGGATATTTCCCAGCATCTCTAGTCAGTGAGAGGCTTATTTCAGACATAGTTTGATTTAGTTTTAGCTCAGATGTTGATCTTTCAGTTGTCATTAAACTCAAATATTATACATTCAGATGGTATGGGGTATTTCCCATTTCAGTTTATATCATGTGTTAAGCTTCCACACAGTATTACTCATTCCAGTTTATCTTAGTATGCTCATCATATGCCAGTAGGGTTAGCTTGGGGTCACTCGTGATCCTAAGTCCAGTGTTTACGTTAAGGGGTAGCCTCGGGCGTGGCAAAGTTCTTCAAAAAGTGTCGCCCATGAAAGGGGTAATGAGATTCGATAAGAAGGGCAAACTTAGTCCTCGCTACATCAGACCATTTGAGATCTTTGACTATGTAGATTCAGTGACTTATATGTTGGCTTTGCCACCTAGCCTATCTGGGGTCCATCTAGTCTTTCATGTGTCCATGTTGAAGAAGTATCATGGCAACAGAGATTACATCATAAAGTGGGACTCAGTTCTATTAAACAAAGATCTTCAGTATGAGGAAGAACCGATTGAAACTAAGGACCAAGGAGATAAAGTCCGTGAAAGTTCAATGTAAGCATCGTCCAGTTGAAACTATTTGGGAAACCGAGAAGGACATGCGAGATGAGTATCCCCAGTTATTCAGTTATTCAGGTACTACTCTTCTCTTACCTTAGCTAATTTTTCTTAGTTTTTCACTCGGGAAGTGATGGGTAAATTGGTAACTATTATAACGACATGTTCGTGTCGTTATGGAAAAGCCAACGGGGAATTAATTTGGACCAGAAAACTTTTTAATAGTGACTAGAAATTTCTATCCTAGGCCAGACCTGGATGAAATCTGAGTCAGGCGAGGCCTAGGGAATTCTGGTAATGCATGGGGGATTTAGTTATGAATTTGATCACGTGAGTAGGTATACAAGACGTCAAGAAGCATGTACGACTTTACAGAATGGAATACGAGGGAGTAGAACTCCCAAAACTGATCTTGCCATGATAGGGTAGTTTTAGACCGTCCTGGTTTGAAAGTATGTTGTGAAATGGGAGCTTGGAACGCAAACTCCGAGCTTCTGTCTCTATTCAAGACTCCAAGGTGCGGCCGCTATGGCGGGATGGGGTCAGCGGTAGCGGGCCAGTCTCGAGTTAAGTTGTGGAAAAACCCCAAAATCGTTATTTTCTGCAAAACATCATTCTTGAGAGCTAGGCGACAACCCAGAGCAGTTCTTGATAGTTTTCCACGACTTCTAGTGCTAAAGGTAACTAAATTACTCCCCTAAATCCGTTTTTGGATTCGTAGAACCTAGAATCTTGGGTAATTATTGTTGGGGGAGGGTTTTGGCCTGAAGTTAATGGCGGGAAAGCCTTAATTCAACATTAGGATCTTGTGTTTGGCCTTCGGTTGATAACTTTAGTTATATCCGGGTAAATTAGGCATTGTATATTTATCCTTGCATTATTTAACTGTTTTAGACCAAGAACAAGCTTAAAGAATCCGAAAAAGGAAGGCTCAAGTGTCTAAGGAGGATTCAAGCTTGGTTTCGAGGTAGGTAACGGTTTGATTTCCTGTTTGTGCGATATATGCCGATTAATTGGTTCATTGTATGCATGCATGTTTGTGAATAGGGAAATGTGAACCTAATGTTATGAAATGATTATGTGCGAACAACTACATGCCATGAACTATTACTCGATCATGTGACTATATGTACTATTCATTATGGTGTTGTTATGATTGTGGTTGTGCTTATTGGATTGGGTGTAACGTTCTAACATATACATTGGATCGAGTGTCACATTTCGACACATATATTTGACCGAGTGTCAGGTTCCAAAACATACATTGGATCGGGTGTCACGTTCTGACTCATTAATAGTTTGGGTGTGGGTTCCATGAGAGGACCACTTGTGATTATTATGTTCATATCAAATTGTCATTGATGTTGGGAAATTGTATGTTGCTTCCCAAATGATAACAGAATTGTGCATTCTATATATGTATGTTTATTGTGTTGTAATTGTTTGTGTATATTGTGCCTACTGGAGTAGCCGCGTGATCCTACTAGTACACTATGGTTGTGTACTTATACTGCACTTGCTCGTTCTTTGTTGAGTACAAGGCATCTTCCGGCGGCTAGTGATAGAACTCAGTTAGGAGATCTGTGATTGATATGCTTAAATTACACCTCTATTAAAGAAGTATAAGCGATCATCGTGAAATAAAGAACCCAACTTGTAAATTGGGGTCGATCCCACGGGGAATATGGTTCAGACTTAAACTTAACTCACTATTATATCTGTTTCGTCAAACTATTTCTAAAACAAGGAATTATAGGTGGGGGGATTTGGAAACAAATAACTGATTTTTGTTTAAGTAACAAGGGAGGAAGATTCAAACTTTGAGTTATCAATATGAGAGAAAAACTAGGGTGTATGTGTTCCCTATAAGCTATTAACGCGGTAATGCTAACAATAGTGATCCTTTCGTAGTGTTTACATGCAAAGGTTGTAAGATAGGTATACCTAGGTGATTGATCCTCCAAATAGGGAATTTCACTAGGCACCTTGGTCTGGCTATACTTTACTAACCCTTATCTTTACCTTAGATTAGACATCACATCAATGTATAGCTTAGTTTTCACCCTCACACCAATTGACATTAGACTTTTAGAGAGCATCCACTAAATCTCTATTGATAATTCTTTCCTTATTAACTACCTCCTTGATATGCATAAATACTATTAAAGAGTTACTTAATTATTATTTATACGTTGTTAATTGCTCATGGTTCCCACAACCCTAGTTGTGAATTTAGTTACTTATGCTTGAAAGAACACAATTCATATTTTGATAAAGAGAATTCATGAACTTACGTTTAGAGTAGAAGAAACCCGAAATATCCAATTGATTTTCGATGCAAAAATCTTATAAACCGAAATCCAAAAATCAAATTGCCAAAGTTTGCAAGTTAATTCCCAAAGAAAATACCAAGAACTAAAAGTAAACACTAATGTCTAACCCCCAAAACGAGGTTTACATACCCTATTTATAGAAAACATGTCCTAAATAAAAAGGAAACAAAATAAGGAAATAAACTTCTGGAACGCGGCATCAATCGACGACTCGACCTACGGACCGTGGGTCGACCTATGGTCCGTAGGTCCCCTCAGTTGGTCAACACTTGGAACTTTTTCAGTAAAGGCTGAAACCTTCACTCTCAGATCATCAACGACGGATGTGCAGTGGGTCCTCTTCCATGGCTCCACACTTAGGATTTTCATCAGGTACTAAAACTTCAAATCTCTGAACACAGTCAACGGATCTGCAGGACGACCCGTGGGATTCCGTGATTCTCCATCTATGCCTACCCATCGATGGACCATCAGTGGACCTACGGTTCGTAGGTCACTCCGTGGGTGGCTACTTCTGCATATTTTTAGTTTTCATCTCACTCAACCACGTCCAAACCAACTTCCTGCAAACTTGACACATAAAACATTATTTCCAACACAAAATGTTCCTAAACACACACAAATCTTAAGTGAAATGTATCAAAAATACCATAAACTCACATCATATCAACACCCTCAACTTAAACATGTTGTTTGTCCTCAAGCGACACACTAACAATCTAAACGACACTTATGTAGAAGCAGGCACACAAACTCAGCAATCATATGGCCATTTCAATCCATTCCATCTTCTTAGTGCAAATCTTCTCTATTAGACATAATAAACCAACTCATACGGATCAAAACATGACATACATTGACCAACAAACACAAAAACATACACCATTCACAATCACCAAGGTGTCAAATTTTGCAACAACGTAACGAGTGCCCTAACTTCAAAAGAAATCCTTTGTTTCACTCACAAGAGCTATGACTTCCAAGTTTTAGGATTCGTTCCACACTCACGCTTAGAAGTGACTTCAAGTACAGTTAGTGCCCGATACCATAGGCTTGCCCTTATTTTCACTGCTTAGACTCTCCAAACTAGTTGCTAGGATCACTATAGGACTTTCTTAGCTTGTAACGAAGGTGAATTGAAAGAAGTGGTCTAACTTAGGTTCAAATATTTGGATCAAATGGAACATTGATTTCATTTGGTTTGATCATTTTAGGCTTTAGTGGACTAATTTGAACAACAGCCTATAATCACTCCCCAACTTCTAGCCTAGTTTATCTTAGCAGGACCAATGGGGCATGTTTTAGATAGGCACGGATTGTATGAACATTCAATCTTTCCTCACACTCACTTGGCACATTGTTTCATTATAAGATTATACGACTACCCGGTTCAAGTTTTAGCTTAAGTCATGAGGTCAAATCGGTTTTTATCATGTCACATTGAGATCCAGCACATTCGACTTATCAAGCCTAAAGATCTAGCACATTTCATCATTTTTGGAAAGGGATCATTTTTTCATGATTTTCATGTCATCGTGCTTTCATTTTATCTACTTACTCCTACACATACTTTACTAAACATGCCGATTCAATAGAAATTAAAATAGTCTCTTGGGGGAAAAAACACAGGAAGAAAACCCAAAGAGAGGATTATGAGTTGGGTTACTCAGACTTCACCCTATCACTCACAATCCATTTAACCCACCCCCAACAAAATAAAGTGCAATTGTCCCCAATGCACAAAAAATAAAAGTAAAGGATCGTGTGAAGCAAACATGTGGTGCATATGCGTCGAAGACTACTAAAGAAGCAGGTGGGTCCAGTTTTTCGAAGCCAGCTGGAGCAACACTCGGAACACCATCAGTAGCACTCCAATCTACTAGGCCATCACTCTCACTAGTGCTCACATCATTTGTCACAGCATCCTCTGTAGTGCTCACACCGCTAGATGGGCTAACATCCATCTCCCTGGCCCGCTGCTGTCTCATATCCTCGTTTATTATCGACCCCCTAGTGGCTTTCTCCAACTATTGGTGCTCCTTCTTCTTTAATCTCTAGGCCTCAGCATTATCAGATGTACGACAGTAGCGGGGGCTCTTCCCAGCAGCACGGGAACAATCTGGTGGGGGCATATCATCACCGAATAAGGCAGTAATCACCACCTCATCAATCAGTGCCATAGGGACATATTCTAGCGTAGACTCTAGGGGCTAGGAGTGCATCAACATCAGTGCGGAGTCTCGCGAACTTCTGCTGGAAGGTGGACACATCAACGGTCGAAGCTGGCCTCTCCAACACGCGCAACTCAAAGGCATTCAGGTGTTTTTGAACAGCTTGAGCTTTCTGCTCCATCATCTACTCCATTCTCGCCTCAAACTCTGCTATGGACCGCTGCGTCCATGGCTTCATTTGCTGAAGCACGGTAGCCATTTGCGTCTCTAGATTCTGGATTTGGGCTAGAGGGATGATGGTGGAACCTGAAGAGTGGGTGGCTCTAGATGAGCTAGGGGCCTGACTGGGGGCCAGAGACGGGTGAGCCTTGGCATCCGCTCTAGTGGGTGGATGGGTAGTGTAATCACCCTACACCTACTCCACAACTGCTACAAGGTCATCTCACAACAGTGGCACCTCAACATGTGGCTCCCTGTAAGGTGCAATTAAATTGGCCTAATCTCGAATAACACTACTATCAAGAGTCTTGGTTGCCTGAAGCAACCGGTCACAATGCCATACTGGTACGGACACATCCTTGCATACCTGGAAAATGAGGCACGGAAAGGGGAAGGTGGTAGTGGCCTTGAAGGCCCTCTCATGGATCTCCGCAATCAATATTAGGGCAAAGTCTATCTCAAACCCTGCTACCATAGCTGCAACTATCACCGCTTGGTCCTATGTGACCACATTGTCTACCTGAGTAGGGGCACATGATTCCGCACTAGCAACCAAAAGAATTTTGCATCAAACCTCAGCGTCGCCTTCTTGATACCTTAACTTGGAGTCCAGACCCACTCTACGCGTTGTCCATCTGTAGTAGCCACCTTAGTAGTGACTCCCTTTGATTGCCATTCCTCTAAAATTCCCACTCTTAATGATACCTATCCGATAGTCGAACTCTGTTGTATTGATAGGCAGAATGTGGTCTTGGCCGTAGATAAACCTATGGAGGGTCGTCTCTGAGATGTTAACAGTGAACTCCCGGACGAGTGTGGCCTCAAGTGGAGGCTGAGCTGCGGGCTTGGCCCGCTTAGAGATGGACCCTCTGATATTGGCGGCATAGGAAGCATAGTACTCTCATACAATCTCCTCGCTATAGGACCCTGGGCTATGTGCCATCCACTCACACCTGTGCCTCCGAAAAAGATCGTGGATGACTCGAGTGGTGTAGAGGCTACCTGTGAGAACCCGACGCTCATGTCTGACTAATCGGGCCATCTTATCGTGCTCATTCATCATGCGAGCATCTGTGTAAATCTGAAACTAGCCCTCCACACACCACCTGTTTGGCTCTGTAGCAACTGTTGTAGGCTCAGTTTGGGGGTACTATGGTATTTTCTGTACTATCAGACTCGAACAAGGAGGCGGTTCTTCCGCTGGGGCTAGAGCCGGAGACGGATGGGAACTCTGAGCTAGCCGATGATCCGATCGGTGTGGCCCCCTCTTACGACAGGGGACAGTGACCACGTCGGAACTCACCTATCAGGCTTTGTTCTGTGTAGTGCATGGAGCAGTGGGGGAGGTCCTGGTGGGAGGTGGAACGTAATCCCCATCTGTATCCTCATCAAGCAGCTTGAAAGAGGGAGCAACAGATTTTGATTTACCCTTGGCGGCGTAGGTCGGAGCTTGTTTTCGGGGCCATGGTACCTGTGGAAGCTTAGTTAGTACCAAAATAGTGCAATAATACTGATGCAAGAATTTTAGAACAAGCATCGGACGAAAATAGAAAAATAAAAAATATTCTTGGACAATAGCTGAATTGTCGACCTACAGTGGTTACCGACGGTCCGTCGATGGAACGACATTCCATGGGTCCCCTTTGTAGGTTAGAGTACCCAAAATTGGTGTATGATGTGGGAACCACAGATATGAAAAATGGTCCGTCGATCAAACGACGGACCGTAGTCCACACCGTGGTTAGACTTTTAGTAAAAAATTTATGTGCTACTGGCCCACGGGCCCAACCTACGGTTGGTAGAATGACCTACGATCCGTAGACGGGGTCTCATGGGTCAATGTTGTGCCAGGTTTCAGATGTTTCAATTTCATTTGTTCAATAATTACAAACAACGTAGGCCTACACATGCATTTAAACATGTAAATAGGTAGTTAATCATCCGTAGGGTTCCAATTTCACAAAATTATACAGATTATCAAACCGAAACCTATGAACTCTAAGTCAAAACTTCCAATTCGGCCTATTATATTGAATTATGCAGTTTTAATTAATTACACACTCATATACCATCATACCAATGGTGTTTGTAGAATATTATTTAACATTCAAACATGAAATTTACAACCTAGGGTTAAGTTTATTTTTGTGATTTCAAATGGAAACTATGAAAAATTTCAATGTTCGGGAGAAATCAACATACCTTACAAGTATGCAACAATGGTGTGTGATTGATTCCAAAGATGCCTAGACCAACTTGGACACCGAACCCGGACCTATAAATTGCTATGAGGGGAGATGAAAGTGGTGGACTGAGTTTTGGAGAGAGAAAGGGGAGATATGGGATATGTGAGGTGATTAGGGGAGTGATGTGGGGGATATGAAGTGAATATAGTGGGTATATGGAAGGGTAGAAATGGTTGGGAGGGAAATATGGAAGTGGGGGAAGTTTAAAATGAAGGGGTTTTTTATTTATAAGAGGTCCGGGTTGGGTCGACAGAACCCTAACTTTGGACCCACGAGACCCCGTCGACGGTCCGTGGGTCGACCTACGGACCATAGGTCACTCTGACACTTAGAAAATTTAGAGCACTTACCTGAGGTCTACAGAGTCCATTCACTGTCCGTTGATGGACCAACGGACAGTCGATGGGGTCCGTACACCACTGCATAACAGTTTTTCTGTAGATTTTGCATGTTGTACCTGCACACGTAGCAACCATTACGACTTTCTAGACACTTTTTAGATACGGATGCTATTCTATATCTAGCCAACGCTAATACAAAAATAAAACACCTATCAAAAGAGTTACAAAAATTCGAATAAAAGAAGAAAACTCTTATCTCCAAAAGAAAAACCTATAGTTTGTTTGATTGTAGTTCTTGGGTTGCCTCCCAAACAGCGCTTGATTTAATGTCGTGGCACGGCACAGACACCTTTATTAATCAGACTTCATCAAGATAGTAGGCCTCTATCACTTTTTGGATAGTCTCCGACTTCCCTATGTAGACCTTGATTCTTTGCCCGTTCACTTTGAACCTTGTTTCCTCCTTGTTCTCGATCTCGACCACTCCATGTGGAAACTTGAGTGACTCAGAATGGCCCAGTCCAATTGGACTTGAGTTTGCCTAGAAACAATAGCAACCTTGAATTGAATAAAAGCACCAGATCATCCATAACAAATTCATGCTTATAAATCTTTTGATCATGATACTTCTTCATCTTCTCCTTGTACAAGGATGAACTTTCATATGCTTTTAGGTGAAACTCATCAAGCTCATTCATGTCATTCACTCTTTGGATCGATGTGGTACCCTAATCCAAATTCAACTTCTTTAGTGCCCACATGGCCTTATTCTCTAGCTCTACCGGAAAATGGTATCCCATATACAAGTTGGTAGGGGAACATACCTATGGGAGTCTTAAATGCGATGTGATAGGCCCATAGAACATCATCAAGCGTCCTTGACCTATCCATTTTGTTGGCGTTCACAGTCTTTGCAAGGATTTACTTTATCTCTCTGTTTGACACTTAAGCTTGCCCATTAGACTACGGATTGTAAGGAGTGGCTACATTGTGACGGATTCCATATTTCTATAGCAACGCCTTGAACAACTCATTACAAAAGTAGGAACCTCCATCGCTAATAATCGCCCTTGGTGTACCAAATCTGGAGAAGATACTCTTATTCAGGAATGCGGTGACACTTTTACCCTCATTGTTTGAAAGGGCAATTACTTCCACCCTTTTTGACACATAATCAACTGCAACATGAATATACTTTATCCCATGTGAACTCACAAATGGACCCATAAGGTCAAGGCCCCAAACAACAAACAACACAATCACCAATATCAGATTCATAGGTAGCCTTTGCCTCTTTGAAATTCGTCCTTCTCTTTGGCAACAATCACAAGACTTGGCGAAATCATGAGCATCTTCGTGGATGGTAGGCTAGTAATACCCACATTGCAAGATTTATACACAGTCCAAATTCCACTATGATGCCCACCAACAAGTGATGAAAGACACGCATCTAGTATACTCATCATCTCAACCTCGGGCACTGATATACCGTGAGTTTACGGTATTTCTAATACATTTCACTTACAAGTTGTGTGTGTCTAGGGCCTTTTTATATTGGTTTTTATGTGTTTTATCATGTTTTGCAGGAAAGGTGTTCAGGCGCGGAAGTTTAGAGACAGCTGAAGGAAATGCAGAAAAAGGCATCCACGGAGGTCATCTATGGACCGTAGGTCCATTCACGGTCCGTAGGTGATGACCGTAGATCAGCAGGCATGGTGTTGAGGACAAATCAGGGAAATCTGACCAAGTGTGGAACCACGGTGCCCATTGACGGTCCGTAGATTGATCTACGGACCGTATTGTTGATCCGTAGAGTGAGATTGCGAGGGTTCCAGTACCTGATTTTTTGAAGATTCTAAGTATGGAGCTACGGAAGGGATTGACGGACCGTAGGTCGATCTACGGTACGTGCTGCTGGTCCGTCGTTTGCTTCAGAGAAGCTGATTGTTGGATGCTGAAATATTTTCTAAGTCCCGAGTGACGGAAGGGACTTACGGACCGTAGATCCATCGACGGTTCGTAAAGCAGTCTCGTGGATCGAAGACGCGTACCTGAACAAAACTTTCCTTAATTTGTTTCCTTTTTTATTTATGATTTGTTTTCTATAAATAGGACATGTAAACCTCATTTTTTGGGGTTAGA
Source organism: Solanum acaule (assembly GCA_036250505.1). Lineage (NCBI taxonomy): Eukaryota > Viridiplantae > Streptophyta > Magnoliopsida > Solanales > Solanaceae > Solanum > Solanum acaule. Next base: position 26,858 of record JAJOOR010027946.1, read on the forward strand.
CATTATTATTCTATTTTTGCTTTGTACCTTGGGAGATTAATTTGCAACCCTAGCAATTATTGATTTCCCAAGTTCATTTTGAAGATTTTGGCTTTGCCATTCAAGTTAATTTTCTGGGTTTATTATTCTCTTTACGTAAGTTCATGATTTCTTCATCTACAATTATGAATTGTGTTCTTGCCACTATGAGTAACTAAATCCACAACTAGGGTTGTGGGAACCATGATCAATTAACAAAGTATGACTAGTAAATAAGCAATTCTTGACTAGTATTTTGCATGCATTGATAATTCTTTCGTTTAGAAGTCTTTTTAACGGTGGCCAACGTTAGAACTCGCCTTGTTACTACTTGCCGGACCAAGGAGGTAATTAACAAGAAAAGAATT
>JAJOOR010027947.1:0-36593 GCA_036250505.1 Solanum acaule
AGATATGACCCTCCAAAGTAGACCCTCGAAAAGGCTTCACTTGGAAATTTCGGATTTTGATACGGTTGCTCTAAAATTTGGGTTAGACCCATTTCCCCCTCAATTTGACCCCCTAAACAAGAATATGAAGTCGGATTTTCGAAAAACGAAATGGATCTTTCTATATACAGCTAAACAAGTTTCCGATAACTTTCGAAGCACATTTTAAGAACTTTTTGGGTCAAATTCAATTATAACCATTTCATTAAGTTCTCGACTCCAAACTCACATGTGAGGCTCTAGTTTCACTCTATCATTTTCCGGGTCGTTACAACAAGGTTTAGAGTGATTCTAGGATGATGTCTAATAAGCCAAGTTTAGTAGAGTCTTGTTCATAATGTAAAGCGCGCCACATTTATGAGTGAGAGGCTACAAGATGATTAGAAAACTACACTTCTTTCATACTCTTAAGTCATGCCGTAGAGTTTAACCTTATAAAGTCCCTCTCTTGATCCTTCCCTTGTGTCTTCAGGATATGAATACACGGAGGGCTAACGCTAGAAGAATAGGGGGTGACAATGTGAATGAAGAAGCTCCTCAAGGTAATCAAACTCCGATTAATCCTTCGGCTATGTCGGATGTGAAGGTTAGGTAAAGACATGATTATGAACTCAAGCCATGGCGACTCAAGCTCAAGCTGTGACGGCTCAGGCCAATAGAGATGTTGTGACAAAGGTTAATTCAGTTCCTTCAAGGATTAAAGATTTTGCTAGAATGAACCCTCCTGAATTTCATGGTTCTGAAATAGAAGAGGATCCTCAAGAATTTGTGCAAGAGGTTTATAAAATACTTTCTATTATGGGGGTGACTTTGGTAGAGAAGGCGGAGTTAGCCTCTTACCAAATGAAAAGTGTTGCTCAAGTATGGTATAATCAATGGAAGAACAATAGGCCGGTAGGAGCGGGTCCCGTAAAGTGGAAAGTGTTTAAATCGGCATTTCTTTATCGGTTCTTTCCCCAAGAGTTGAGGGAAGCTAAGGTGGAAGAGTTGTTTAACCTTCGTCAAGGAAGCATGAGTATGGAAGAGTATGCACTAAAGTTCACTCAATTGTCCAAGTATGCCCCAACTAAGGTGGTGGATTCAAGGGATGAGATGAGTAGGTTTTTGACGGGTGTGTCCGACTTGGTAGTAAAAGAATGTCGTTCCGCAATTCTCCATCATGATATAGATATCTCACGTCTTATGGTCCATGCCCAACAAATTGAGGAATGAAAGCCTAAGGAGAAGAATAGGGAGGTTAAGAGAGCTAGGACCGGTGATGGTAACTTCTCTGATGCTAGGTCTGATGAACAAGGTCAACCAAGGTTCAAACAAAGGTTCTCCAACAAAGGTTCCTTTAATGCTTCCCCAATGGTCAACAAGGATAGGGTGTCTAACCCTAAATCTCAAGGAGGAAATGGAGGTGGTTCTTCTTTTGAAAGATCTACATGTGCCAAATGTGGGAAGGAACTTGCGGGTAAGTGCCTAGCTGGCAAGAATGGTTTCTCTGGATTTGGAATGAGTGGTAACAAGATGAGAGATTGCCCAATGCTCATGGCTAAAAGGATAGAGGCCAAGCAAGCTTCTCTTAGTAGTCCGGATCCCAATACTCAGAAGCAAGGTAACTTCTATGCACTTCGGTCTAGAAATGACAAAGAAGGCTCTCCGAATGAAGACACTAGTATGTTGATAGTTTCCATATAGATGTAAATGTTTTATTAGATTTTGATGCTACTTGTTAAACCTTGATGTTATCCTTGGTAGGGTTTGGATGCATTTTTCTTAGACCTCTATTGATTTTAGAACCCGTTAGGGTTATTATGAGTTTTTGGTTATGTCTTTGGGATTGCTTGAAAGAAGTGGTACTTGAGGAATATTTTGACTTATTTAGGGCATTATTTGTATAGATTTAGTGTCCTCAAATGCTTATTTTGTCCCAATCACTGATGTAAAACCCTTGATTTCCAAGTGTATGGATTGAGGAACAAGGCATGTACACTAATTTGCAAAAAGGAACAAAGCGAGCTGAAAGAATAAAGGAAAGTACACTTGCTGATCGCCAAGTCCACATGGCGAGTCACCGAACGACCTGTTGACTGCCTAAAGTTCAAGTGTGCCAAGCCTTAAAGGAGAAAATCAAGTTAGCGAGAGAAAGGAGTAGTCGGTGAGTCGCCAAGTGGTTCTCTGATGCAGTGTTGGATCGCCCAAAGTTACAGAACTTGAGGGAGTTGAAGTCCAAGGTAGAAGGGCGAGGACATTGACCAAAGGGCGGATCGGCAAGCTGATCGATGAGCCTGACTTACTGTGCCAAATGGCCCTTCGCAGCATATTGTTGACGACTATAAATACATTTTTGAACATTTAGTTTACTATAATTTTTTATCATTTTATCAAATTATTATTGAACTCTAAGTATTGAGACAAGTTTTTCTCTAATTTTTCCTAAGCTTTGAAAAATTGAAGTTTTTCACTTTCGAGAAATTAGAAGTGGGTCTTTGAGATTCTTCAACTTGGAGCACTGTAAGGACGACATTAATCTTACCCAGCTGATGGAAACACAATTTGGTAACGATTTATATCTTTTTATGATGTTTAGATAAAACCCCAATTCTCGGGGTGTGATTATGGGCTGATTTAGTTTATGGATATTGCTAATTGTTAGTTTTAATTTTTTTTAGAAGTGAGTTTAATTAGTAACTGTTGTTTAATTTAAGAATTGTAGGTGCAAATGCAATTCTACCTTCGTGTTTTTGGGTTTCGAGAGAGAGAGGTTTTATAATCAAGAATATTGATTGATGGTCAGTGGGTATGGGTTGATATGGGTTCAGCTAGAGAGAGTGAATCCTAAACTTAGCTCCACATATTCAGCTCAAGAGAGTGAATAGACTAAGGTGTAGGTTGGTCTTATTTTGCTTGCTTGTTGGTATTCGAGAGAAACAAACTTGATTCAGGGTAAATTGTTCGAGAGAAAGTTTATTCCCTCTATGGCTTATCTTACTCACTAATATTCAGCTATTTTTTAACAGTTACAATTACTTGTTTGTCTATATTAGCCTATAATTGAATCATATCCCAAGAACCCGTCTCATTATTGTATTTCGTTTTGTTTACTGCTGTTGTAGTTGATAGTTTTAAACCAAGACTCCCTTGTTATTTGACATTCGTGTCATCCCCTGATTTGAATTAAGTTTTTATTCGTAATGTTTATTCCTATAACTGATTTGACCATGTTCATACTTTAATCTTGACACGTACCGCTCCCTCTGGTATTCGACCCCAACTCATTTAGTTGGGTTATATACTGACTAGCGATCGTTGACACTTAGAATTGGATGAAGTGTCCTTGAAACGTTAACTATGCAATGCATGAATATGATCCCGTACTCCAACCCATGCTAAGTAAAGCTTCTTAGGTAACCATAGTTCATCACTCATGTTCCAATTCATATTATCCCATAGTGGGAAATAGTCCTTAACCGACATAGACCATGTGAGCTAAACATGGAATCAGGTGCCTACCCCACACCGAAAAGGGGTGTCGTACTTGCCTAAGGTAGAACCATACTCTTAGCTTAGGAGGATCCACTAGCTAAAGACTTATGAGGGCACATAGTTATGGGATGAGGAGGTTTCTATTAGAAATCTGGACTCAACTATGGTAGAAGGTTTCCATCTCATGAGATACATACTTTAGGAACCCAGACTTAACCTGCATCTAAGGAACCCATTAGGAGAGTCGGACTCAACTAGCGTAGAATCTTTCATCTCATATTCATATCCACTCGGTGCTAAGCATAAATTCCCACATATTGCATATTAAATCTTGAATTAAGTTCATATATATGGAAGAATGTCTTGAAACTCAATCCAACATAATTCATACTATATAGTTCCTAGATTCAATAGGTGATAATAGCCTTTCAACCTTAGAATCATCATATTGTGGGAAAACCTTTCACATCATATCATATTAATTCATAGGTGCATATGAGGATATCATCCTACAACACAACAACTAGATCATAGTCCTAATCGCTTTACTCTCAAAGTAATTTAAAAGTAGAAACATAGGTCTCGTAATTATGCATACTTCTCATACATTGCCCTTAAAGGACCATAGATCATAACTCATCAACACATATAGAATTTACTACATTAGACATGGATAATAACATAACTCAACTAGCTCAATTGCTATAAGTATGATCTCATAACATTCCTCTATTATCAACAAACTCACATCTCAAAATCATAATTGACAAATTTAAGGGTTCTTGAGAGAATTCAACATAAAAACCATAGGAAATCATCAACTTATACATAATATATCATGAATAAATCATTAGAAACGTTTTTGAAAGGAACCCATGACACTGAAGTAAAACCCTAACTTTAGGTGAAAACACTAAATTTGAAATTGAATATGGAGGGACTCCATGGATTAAGGACTAACCGTAGCTTTCACTTTCTTCTTCTTCCTTGGAGTTCTAGAGACAGTGTTTTGGGGAAAATTGGGTTTGATTTGTGATTTTGAAAGAATGAGGAAGATAACTAACATTTGGGGGTTTAAATCCTTATATACTTAGTCTAATTTACATTAAAACAACGTCACTTAGTGTTTATTAAACCTAGAAAACCCCATAATACCCCTAAGTGTAACTGCCAAAAGGCAGTTTCAGGGACCACCCACGACCCCTTCACCTACGTACTGTGGTTAGACCCACGACATGTGCTGGTGATGCGTGGGTCGGGGTCTGAGGACTGTTTTCTGCAGGCTTGATATACGCTTCCCACCCACGACGCGTTGGTGCCCTCCATTGGTCACTCTCAGGCAGCTTCTATGAGGCTTTTCCTCAAGGATCCATGGTTGGTCCTTGGGGTTTAAAACTCGACGTTCTAACACGAAAAGTAAGATTTTAAGGTATGGGGATGTACGTTCAAGGCTCTAACCCTAACGTCAAGCTCTAGTTCAGCCTACTAATTTCCAGGGTATTACATTATCTCACCCTTGGGAACATTCATCCTCGAATGATGATCAAGACTAGCAGCCCATCATGCATGAAACATCAAAATAATGCACAATTCAAAGGAGGTAACATCAACTCCAAATCAAACATAATCAATGCATCACAAGGGAGTACGAGCTACATCTAACAACCCATTATGCATGAAATTCAAATTTTCACATATTCATAGGAGGAACTACCTTCTCCAACTAAAAGCATGCTCAACACAACATCATGGAGCGAATATGCAACAGTTCTCAAAAGCACACTAAAACATGTTCATGGACTCATCTCATGAAGTCAAATATGCAACTCATACTAAATTCACAACAACATAAGGAACACATAATTCATAAAAACTCATTTTCTTACTAAACATGAATTTCTCAACAACATGCATAACATAAGGAAATCATGGAAATCAGATATAGCGTACATGACTCCCAAAACTAGGAACTCAAGAGGAGTACCTACCTCAAGCTAGAATAAGAGTAGAAGGAAAGATATGAGGATAGCGGGACTTCATATCGGCCTCGGCCTCCTAAGTAGCACACTCAACTAGATGGTTCCTCCACAAAAATTTCACGGAAGCTATTTCCTTGTTTCTCAATCTTTTGACTTGTCGGTCTACGATTTCTACTAGAACTTCCTCATATGAAAGACTCTCATCAACCCCCAACCCTTCTAATGGGATAATTGATGCCGGATCCCCAGTACACTTCTTAAGCATGGAAACATGAAACACCGAATGCACCGGAGCCAACTCATTTGGCAAATCTAACTCATAGGAAACTTTCCCAACACATTTCAAAATTTGATATAGACCTACATACCAGGGACTAAGTTTCCCTTTCATGAAAAACCTAATCACACCTAATCATTAACTTCAAATTCTAGATTCCTTCTTCTCAAATCGGCATAAGACTTTTATCTACTTTCGATCGTTCTCAACCTTTCTCTAATAAGGCAAACTTTCTCAATGGCTTCATGAACTAGTTCGGGACCTATCAAAGCAATTTCACGTACCTCAAACCAACCAACCGGAGACCTACATCTCCTACCATACAAGGCTTCAAAGGGAGCCATACCGATACCTTAGTGATAACTATTATTGTAGTCAAACTCTATTAGAGGCAAGTGGTCATCCCAATTACCCTTGAAGTCTATAACACATGCCCTTAACAAATCTTTTAATGTATGGATGGTAAGCTGCTCTTGCCCGTCGGTTTGGCGATGAAAAGTCGTGCTAAGCTTAACCTTAGTACCTAGTCTTTTTTTGAATGACTTCCAAAAGTGTAAAGTAAATTGGGTACCCCGATCCGAAATAATAGATAAAGGAACTCCATGCAACTTCACTATCTCTCTTATATACGACTTTGCATAGTCTTCCAATTAAAAAGAAACCTTGACAAGAATGAAGTGGGCTGAATTTGTCATCCGATCTATAATGACCCAAATTGAATCATGTTGCCTTCGGGTATGAGGTAAGCCCACAATAAAATCCATACTCACATCTTACCACTTCCAAGTGGAAATATTTATGTTTTGGGACAAGCCTCCTGGCCTTTGATGCTCAACCTTAACTTGTTGACAATCATGACACTTGCCTAAAATCCCGCTATATCCTTCTTCATAACATTCCACCAATAGATTTCCCGTAGATCACGGTACATCCTGCTGGCTCCTGGATGAATGGAATACCGAGAACTATGAGCTTTTTCTAAAATTTTATCCATTAAACATTCAACATTCAACATCTGGTACACATATTCGACCTTGGTACCTAAGCACCCCATCTCCCCCTTGGGAGAAAGTCTCAATGGACTTTTTGAGTACCGACTCTTTCAACTCTACTAATATAGGATCAAGGTCTTCGTTTAGACTTCAAATCCATCACAAAGGACAATTTAGACCCATTATGGACCATGACACAACCATTAGTGGAATCCACTAGTTAAACACCTAGTCGAGCCAACATATGAACATCACGAACTAATTCTTTCTTATCATCGTAAACATGAACCACACTGCCCATGGACAACAGTCTAAGAGCATCCGCTACCATATCGGGCATGCCGGGGTAGCAAAGAACACTCATGTTGTAATCCTTCAATAATTCTAGCCACCTTCTTTGGCGGAGATTCAAGTCCTTTTGACTAAACACATATTGAAGACTCTTGTGATCGGTAAAAACACATAAACATAGACCCCATATAGATAATGTCTCCAAATCTTTAAGTCAAATACAACAGCCGCTAACTCAAGGTCATGGGTTGGGTATTTCTTTTCATGGATTTTTAGTTGCCTTGAAGCATAGGCAATCACCTTACCATTTTGTATAAGCACAAATCCCAACCCAACTCTAGAGGCATCACAATGCTCCACAAAACAATATATACTCTCCGGGAAGGTCAACACCAGAGCAGAAGTAAATCTATCCTTCAATTCTTGGAAACTTTTCTCACAAGCTTTCGACCACACTAACTTAGCTTTCTTTTGAGTCAAAGCCATCAACGGAGAAGCAATGGAAGAAAGCCCCTCAACAAATCTCCTATAGTAACCGGCCATACCTAAAAAGCTTTTAATGTCAGAAGGAATTAGATATCTAGGCCAACTCTTGACCGCCTCTATCTTCTGAGGATCTACCTTAATACCCTTGCTTGACACAATGTGACCAGTGAATGCTACGGACCTTAACAAAAATTCACACTAGCTAAACTTTGCAAAAAAGTTGTTAGTCCTTATGAACTTGCAAAACAATCATCAAATGATCCATATGTTCACTCTCACTCATTGAGTAGATAAAAATATCATCAATAAACACTATCATAAACAAATCAAGGTATTATCAGAAAATTCTATTCATTAGGTCCATGAACGCCGCTGGAGCATTAGTCAAACCAAAGGACATTACTAGAAACTCATAGTGACCATATCTTATTCGAAAAGCCGTCTTTTGAATGTAAACTTCCCTCATCCACAATTGTTGATAATCCAAACGAAGATCATTTTTTGAGAAATAACTAGCCCCTTGAAGTTGGTCGAACAAGTCATCAATTCTTGGAAGGTGATACTTGTTCTTAATGGTGACTTTATTCAATTGACGATAATTGATGCACATTCTAAGAGACCCATCCTTCTTTCTAACAAATAATATGGGAGAACCCCATGGAGAGATATACGGATGAATAAAACCCTTGTCTAGCAAATTTCTTAGTTGCTCATTCAACTATTTTAACTCCGTCGGAGCCATTCTATAAGGAGAAATTGAGATAGGTTGTGTGTCCGATAAAAGATAAACACCAAAATCTAATTTCCGCTCGGGAGGAATAACGGGCAAATAATCTGGGAAAACATCCGGAAACTCATTAACTACCGCAATCGACTCTAGAAAAGGGGTTTCAGACTCAACATCCCTTACCCTTACAAAATGGTAAATACACCCTTTGGAGATCAAATTCCTAGATTTGAGACAAGAAACAAATTGACCTCTAGGTATAGAATTTTCCCCCTTCCAGTCAAATATAGGCTCATTTGGAAATTGGAATCTGACCACTCGAGTTCTACAATCAATAGAGGTATAACATGCATGCAACCAATCCATACCCAAAATCACATCAAGGTCTAACATGTCTAACTCTACCAAATCCACCAAAGTGACTCTATGGGACAAGGAATCGGGACAACTTTTATAAACCATTTTAGCCACAACCGAATCACCAACCGGGGTAGAGACCAAAAAAGGTTCAACTAACACTTCGGTAAGCATACCAAACATCATTGCCACATAAGGTGTCACAAAGGAAAAGTGGCACCGAGATCTAACAAGGCATACACATCAATAAGAAAAACTTTTCACATATCAGTAACCACATTCAGGGATCTCTCTTTGTCACCTCGGGATTGAATAGTATAGAAACGGTTTTGCTTTGGGGCATTGGAGTTTAACCCACTTGTAGGAGCTTGCTTATCTTCTATCCCCTTAGTCTTGAGCATTTGACAATCTCTCATCTTGTGGCCAACCTTCCCATAACTAAAACACCCATCAGTGCAAACTAGGCACTTACTATCATGCTTTCTTCCACATTTTGCACAATTAGGCCTCGCCACATAAGAACCACCACTATTACCTCCTTGAGGTTTAGGGTTAAAAACCCTATCTTGTGGACCCTTGGAGAAGCTCTGGAGGAACCTTGGTTGGAGAACCTTTTATTAAACCTTGGTCGACCTTGTCCATCGGACCTAGCATTGGAGAAGTTCCCATCACCAATGAGCATTACCATACGACATTCTTCTTCAACCTAATCGAACACTCCCATCACAAATTTATTCATCTTAGCCCTTGAGTCTGCCACTATAGTTGGAGCATCCTTTGATAGGTAGGTGACCTTAAAAGCATACTCCTTCACACTCATACCCCATTGATGAAGGTTAATGAACTCTTGCATCTTTTGTACCCTCAACTTTAGGGGAAAGAATCTATCAAGAAATACTGATTTAAACGATTCCATTCTACCACTTTCGCTCATACGGGTCTCTCACCCTTGTATTGATCATACATAACTTGAGCAACACTTTTCAATTAGTAAGTAGCAAACTCCGTTTTCTCTACCGAACTCACCCCCATAATGTAAAGTATCTTATAAACCTCATTCACAAATTCTAAAGGGTCCTTCTCAGCTTTGGACCCATGAAATTTGTGAGGGTTCATTTTAGAAAACTCTGTAACCCTAGAAGCACCAGAATTCATATTAGCATTAACCGGAGTCAAAACTTCCCTATTGGCTTGAGCCGTCACGACTTGAGCCAACATTTGGATAGTAGTGCTAAACTCTGCATGGGTCACAATTTCAACCACGTGATCAATCAAAAATTGATTCTCTTGTCGAGGAGCTCCTTGGTTCTCATTCTCCTCTTCTTCTATCCTTCTTGCTTTAGACCTTCGAGTATTCATATCCTGAAGACAGAAGAGATGGGTTAGGAGAGGGACTTTATAGAGCTAAAATTCTAAGGCACAACTAAAGATTAATGAAAGAAGTGAAATTTCCTAAACATCTTATAGCCTCTCATTCATAAATGTTCTGCGCTTCACACTCATAAACAAGACTCTACTAGACATGGCTTGTGAGACATTTTCCTTGAATCATTCTTAACCTTGTACTCTGATTACTAAGTTTGCCATGACCTAGGGATACCCCCTAGATGTAACAAAGCTGATAGAACCCCTAAATGTACCATGTAAGCCCCTTAGAATATCACAACATAAGCCTAGAACAAGAAAGAGTAAAAAAACATTTCAAGTCTTAATAAATTATTCATAAAAACAAAGCGGAAGTCTAGACTTCTCTCAATTAGCCATCTATTACAATCGATGAATCAAATAGGGTCACATCCCTTACAACATAGTTCGCAAATGAAAGTACAAGGAATAGAACTATGAAATCATCATCCGTCCTCGAACCATGAGGACTCACCAAAAGCAAGGAGATTAGTCGATCCAAGCTTTAACCAAAAAGGAGATCACCTCAAGAACCATACCCTACACTTATGGAAAATGTAGAACATACGGGTTAGTACAAAAATGCATCAAGTATGATAGCCATGCATAAAAATAATGAAGACATGCTGAAAAGGGATATTTTAGTTGGATGCATCCAATTTGCTAAGTTTAAACATCACTTTGAAGCTAATGGAATAACACAAGTCATCATCAAAATTAACTCATAAATCATCATATCATAAAAGAGATATATTATAAGTACCCTCAAAGTCTACTTGTGCAATGTATGATTAGGAACACATACTCCCGCCCATGCTAGGTAAAGCTTATGAGGTAACCATAGTTCATCACACATGTTATAATTCATATTATTCCATAGTAGGGAATAAGCTTTAACCGACAGAGACCACGTGAGCTAAACATGGAATCTGGTGTCTACCCCATACCAAAAAGAGGTATCCTACATGCCTAAGGTAGAACCATACTCTTAGCTTAGGTGGATAAACTAGCTAAAGACCTATGAGGGCACATAGTTATGGGATAAGGAGATTGATACTAGAAACCTGGACTCAACTAAGGTAGAAGGTTTCCATCTCATGAGATACATACTTTAGGAACCCGAACTCAACTAGTGTATAAGGAACCCATTTGGAAAGCCAGACTCAACTAGCGTAGAAGCTTTCATCTCATATCCATATCAACTCGGTGCTAAGCATGAATTGCCATATATTGCATATTGTTTCTTGACTTAAGTTCATGGAAGAGTGGCTTGACACTTAATCCAACATAATTCATACTATAGCTCCTACATTTAATAGGTGAGAATAGCCTTTCAACCTTAGAATCATCATATTGTGAGAAAACCTTGCACGTCATATCATATTCATACGTAGGTGTGCATAAGAGTATACCATCCAACAACACAACAACTAGATAATAGTCATAATCACTTTACTCTCAAAGTAATCTAAAAGCATGTCCATAAGTCTCATAATCATGCATATTTCTCATACATTTCCCTTCAAAGACCATAGATCATAATTCATCAACACATCTAGAATATACTACATTTGACATGGATAATAACATAACTCAACTAGCTCAATTACTATAAGCATGATCTCATAACATTCCTCTATAATCAACAAACTAACATCTCAAGATCATAATTGAGAAATTTGTGGGTTTCATAGGTTCTTGGGGGAATTAAACATAAAAACCATAGGAAATCAGAAACGTATACATAATATATCATGAATCAATCATTAGAAACATTTTTGTAAGGAACCCATGACATTGAAGTAAAACCCTAACTTCTGGGGAAATCACAAAATTTTAAATGAATTATATCCATGGATGAAGGACTACCATACCTTTATGAAGAAACCCTACGAATTTTAGTGGAAAAGCCTTATCCTTCAACCGTAGATTTTACTTTCTTCTTCATCTTCTTAGGAGTTCAAGAGTGAGAGTTTCGGGGAAAGTTTGGTTTGATTTGAGATTTTGAAATAATGAGGAAGATAACTAACATTTGGAGGTTTAAATCCTTATATACTTAGTCTAATTTACATTAAAATCACGTCACTTAGTGTTAATTAAAATGGGAAAACCCCATAATACCCCTAAGTGAAACTACCAGAAGGCTATTTCAGACAGCACCCACGACCCCCTCACCTACGGACCGTGGTTGGACCCACGGCCCGTGCTGGTAATGCGTGGGTCGAGGTCTGAGGCCTCTTTTCTGCAGGCTTGATCTAGGACTCCCACTGACGAGGCGTGGGCTGACCGACGAAGCATGGGTGCCCTCCGTGGGTCACTGCCAGGCAGGCAGCCTCTATGAGGCTTTTCCTCAAGGATACATCATTGGTCCTTGGGGTTTAAACCTTGACGATTGAACACAAAAACCTAGATTTTAAGGTACACGGAGGTATGCTCAAGTCTCTAACCCTAACGTCAAGCTCTAGTTCAGCCTACTAGTTTCCGAGGTATTAAAGTGATAAGGCAGTGTTCGAGGATTTAGGGAAATTGAAGGGTCACATGGTATGGGTGGCCATGGAGGCCTCACTACTCGACACATCCATGATTAACTCTAGTTGGTCTAAGCCCATAGACGAGATAGTTGCACAGACCTCCAGAGCTGGAATTGAACTGGGTATTGATGCCAAGGTTAAGGTTATCCCAGATACACAGAGTTCACCTTAGACCTAGCCTGACAGGGGGATTCTTACTTTCCCTCCATTTTACTCTCTATTGATACATTTTGTTGTTCCTTCACATTGAAGACACTTTTTAGATACTTTGGTGTGGTTAAGGTATCTTGATACATATCCTCTTGGTTGTATTTTTTTTGTTTTGGAAATTTTGTTGTTTTTTTATCTTTTTGTTTGAAAATCCTAAGTGTTTCTTTAATGTGAATGCATGTCATATTTATTTCATTGGTATCTCTCTTGATTGATTGTCTAAAAATGATGTTGTTTTTCTCTTGTACATTTATTTGTTGGTTGTGGTGTATACGAATGACTTGATTAGTGCTTTTGATGAATGATATGTTTACGTAGGTCCAACGAGGTAATTTGAGTTGCATAAATCTTGTCTGAACTCTTAGCATCTCATTATGACTAGTCGAATTGTTAATGTGAGTCTTCCAATGACCGTTGCACGTGAGCTTAACCTGTATAGTTGTGATCGATAATTGTGTTGGGATCTATGTTTTGTGAGACTTACTTAAAATGTGTGCATGATGATACTTAGAACTTGTCCCGTTGGTCTAATTAACTAACATTAGTGAATGAAGGAAATGATCTTAGGTATAAATTCTTGAGACTAAGCCTAGTTGTTATACCCTTGTGTGACAATCGTGTGAGTGTGTGAACCTAGTTAGGCACCATTTGAGCCTAACCTTTTACTTTGGATTAAACATGAAAGCAAATGACCGTGACCTCCCCCCTAAAACCTCTATGAAGGATTTGTTTGTTTGAATAACCAACTTAGGCCAAAAGCCTAAGTTGGGGGTATGGTAAGAATGAGGAAAGAAATCGAGCAAGAAGTTTTTGAAAATTCGCCCTTGAAGGCATGTGTGGAAAAAACATGGAACCCCTGCATATTAAAAAATATAAGAGAAAATGGGAAATCTAAAAAAGAAAGAATTGAGCAATGTTGTGGAAATAAAAGGGGTGTCCGATGAGCTATAGAAAAAAATCTTGTGTGCTATAAAGAAGCCAAGGATGAGTTTTTGAAGATGAAAAGGATGAATGAAAAGGAAAAAAAGTGAAATTTGACCTATTCTTCATGATGGTAGAAGTTACTAAGCCAAAATGATAATACTCGTACCCTCAACTATATTACAAGCCTTAAAAGACCTTTGTGACCTTGCATGAACCGAGTGATGTCTTGGTTGGAAACTATGGGCAAACCTATGGGTAAATCATGCATGTTTTTCTCATTGAGAAGGTCAGAGTTGATTTCGATTCCTTAATTATAGTCTTTGATTAGCTTAGTTAGAGCATGAAATCATTTTTGATGTTAGGGCCTTCAAATACTCTTGTTGAGCATGAATTTGCATTTGAAGTGAGCATTGTGAGCTTGAACTCTATTTGACGATCCCTAGTCATGGTTTGAAACTATTAGGGCACAATTTAACATTACATGTGGAGGTTGAACTTTGTGTGCATTCATGTTTAGTCTCGAGGAGCACTTTTTGTAGACATCCCTGTTGGCCTAATCGATCTTGTGTTTTACTTGAGGACAAGCAAAAGTTTAAGTTGGTGGTGTTGATGAGTCGGGAATTTTGACTCATTTAGGGCTCATTATTCAATGAATTAGTGTCCTCAATGTCTATTTTGTGCTCATAACGGATGCTAATATTTTTATATGCAGAAATGAAGGTTTAAGAACAAGGCAAGGAAATTACGATGTGAGAAGGAGCGAAAAAGTGGAAAACCTGAAGAAAAGAGAAGTTGGAGCTCTCAAAAGCCACTCGGCGACTCACTGAGTGAGCCTCCAGCCCGGCAAATTTTCTAGCGAAATAGCCCATATATCGAGTCAACTTGGCCCGAACGGATCGGCGATCACGACACAACTCGCCTAACCTTTCAGAACAATTGTATGCAAGAGTCAAGCAAAAAGGCATGAAGAAGTGCAACTCGCAGAACACCGAGTCAATCGGCTATCCCAACATATTTCGCGCAGTGGACTCCATGTTATGTTTTTGGAAACGTATAAGTTCAATTATTTAAAAGAGAAAATGAGTTCCCACAAAGTGTATTCTCCCGTTCTGGGAGCTTTTATATATTTTTATGTTATTGAACATTCTTGGAGGAGATTTGGGTCTCAGATTTGGGGTTTTAAGATTCTAGCTTTAATTATTGCATTAGGCATTGCAGATTGTGTACAATTTGATTGGATAATCTTTTTGTTAACCATTTCTTACTTTTTACTATGTTTGGGTAAAACCCCTTTCCTTAGGGGCGTGATCATGTAATTGAATAAATAAATTAACTTGTGGCTATTGGCGATTTCATAATATAATGTTTTTTTTAAATGGGTTCAATTGTTTGTTTATGTTTTAATTGATGATCTAAAGTTGCAAATTCGGTTGCAGCTTAGCTCTCTATGGTTGCTTGCAAAAGAGGTATATAGAAGAATGAATGATTCATAATGTCACTAATTTTTATTACATTTAATGTTTTATTTGTTTACATTGCCTATAATGTTAAAAAATTAATTGTGACGTTTTATATTAGCACCAAGTAAATGTCATAAAAAACTTTTATGAATTTTAATCTAAATGTTACAAATTTAAATTGATGTTTAATAAATGTCACAAATTTCTTCTCCAAATTTACGTTAATGCCGCAAATAAATTTCGTTTCCTATTGGTAATTTTTCTTAATGTCCCAAAATAAATGTCTAAAATTTATTATGAACATTTAGCTTAATGTTGTAAAATGATGTTGTAAAATAATTTTTGAAATTTATCAAAATGTCAAAAATAAATGTCTTAAATTTAGGTAAATGTTGGAAATTTCCCCACATTGAAATACACAACATTTGATCCAAATGTAAATTGAATATTGATAAATTAATTTATGACATTTAAACAGGTAAGTATGACATTTATATAATGTCATCATATCCCAATTTTCCTGTTCTGTCACTTCCATAAATTTGAGTAGCCCAAAGGGTGAACTCATTGAAGCTTCGCATAGTGGATTTGGTGAGTCACCGACATGGATTGCACATAGCCTATTTTCTCTCTTCCGTCCTGCACAAATGATACATTATTGCAAACCACTAAAACTTGGGCTGCCTCTCAAAAAGCGCTTGATTTAACATCACGGCACGACAAGGACATTCTTCTCATGCATCATCCCAGTACACCACTTCAAGAACTCTCACATCACGACCTTCCCAAAAATGGACTTTCAGTTGTTGACCATTGACTGTGAATTTTATACCCTTGATATCTTCAATTTCAATTGCTCCATTTTGATACACCGTAGTAACCTTATACGGACTAGTCCACTTTGATTTTAGCATACCCGAAAAACGTTTCAACCTTAAATTGAATAGGAGAACTAGCTCCTCTACCCAAAACTCAAACTGTAGGATCTTGCAGTCATTCCAATGTTTCATTTTCTCCTTATAGTGTGGAACTCTCGTATGCTTTCAACCAAAATTCACCTAATTGATGTAGTTGATCAACATGATTCCTTGAGGTCTTCTCTAAATTTAAGGTCACCTTCTTCAATGCCTACAAGACTTTGTAGTATAATTCAATAGGCAAGTGACGGGTCTTCCCCAACACTAACCGGTATGGTGACATGCCAGTAGGTCTTGAAAGTATTTCAATAGGCCCAAAGTGCACCGTCAAACTTGCTTGACCAATTGGTTCGGTTTACATTCACTGTTTTGGCCAAAATATTCTTTATTTCCCGGTTAGACACTATGAATTTCCCACTTGATTGAGTGTGATATGGTGTGTCAACCTTGTGCTTTAAGCCATACTTAGATACAAGTACTTCACATTGGTGATTAGTAAAATGGGTACTGCCATCACTTATAATGGGTCTTGGGGTACCAAATCTTGTGAAAATATACCTCTTGAGACACTTTGTGACACTCCTCCCTTCCTTGTTAGGCAATGCCATGGCCTCTACCCATTTAGACACATAATCCACTACCACTAGGATATACCTATTCCTCAATGAGCTAGGAAAGGATCCCATAAAATCAACTCCCCATACATTCAACAACTTAACTTCGAGGATATGTGAAAAAGGTCACTCAAGTCATTTTGAAATACACCCTTGCATATGACATTGCACACAAATTTTGTAAAAGCCATGAGCATTTCAATACACCATAGGCCAATAATAAACATATTTCAATACCTTTGATATTGTACGAATACCTTCCTGATGCCCGCCTTTGGGTGAATTATGGAAAGCCTCAAGGATGGCGCTCGCCTCTTATCAAGGTACACAACGCTGGATAACATGATCGGAAAATTCCCTAAATTGTAAGAGTTATACGAACAATACTTTTTAATATCAAATAAGATTGTTTTCTTTTGGTAGTTGTTTAGTCTCTCAGTCAACAATCCACACAATATAATATTGTCATAATCAGCATAGGTGGTGTAAATATATGGGGCATCATCGTCACTGACTCGTTGGGGAATGTATCATCAATGTCTTTACCCTGAGCCAATGGATCACTTCATTCAAGGCTCGATAAATGGTCAACAACTTGATTTTCACAACCCTTCCTACCATGAAGAAGTAGCACCCAACGAATAAACCTAAGCTTGGCCTCCATCTTTGCCATCAAGTCCAGGAGTGTTGCATTATCAGTGTGCACTACATCCTTGGTGCCCAATACGTATGCTCTAAATTTCTCAAAACCATACACGACAAGTAGAAACTTCCGTTATGGTTCAATTTTTTTGTGTGCAATCTAAAGTCTTGCTTGCATAATAGGTGGAATAACAAAATTCTTACGCTTCCAAGAACAGCGCAAAGCGCTAATCAACATGCATCACACATCATTTTAAATTGATGAATCAAATCCTGGGCAATTATGATCGTGGCTGAAACAAGTTTTTCTTTTAGGATCACAAAAGGTTTCAACCAAGCAACATCGAACTCAAAAGCACTTTCATTTTCAAGTATCCGACATAATGGGATAGCCACCTTTGAGAAGTCTTTTACAAATCTTTCTTAGAGACTATTATAGCCTAGAAAACTTCGCACCCCCTTTACCAAGATTAGAGGAGGAAACTTGGCAATGACATCAACGAAGACTTGATCCACCTCAATTAAATTTGCAATGATTTTGTGTCTAAGGACGATGCCTTCATATACCATTAAATGAAATATTCCCCAATTTAGAATAAAGGTTGATTCTACACATCGCTTCAACACCATCTCCAAAAGATGGAGACATTATTCAAATTAATCACCAATCAATGAAAACTCATCAATGAAAACCTTCATACATTCTTCCACCATGTTGGGAAAGAATTATAGCATGCACCTTTGGAAGGTAGAGGGAGCATTGCACAATCCCGAGGGCATTCACATGAAAGAAAACATCTCACAAGGACAAGTGAAGATTATTTTTTCTTGATCTTCCGGTGCTATGGATACTTTATTATAAGCAGAATACCCATCAAAGAAAAAATACCACCATTTTCCCACTAATTGATCAAGCATTTCATCAATGAAGGGCATAGGAAAGTGTTCTTTCTTGGTCAAAGAGTTTATCTTGCGGTAATAGATACATACTCGCTAACCGCTCATGGGCCGAGTAGCCACAAAATCAGCCTTTTCATTTAGAACTACCCTCATGGTACCCTTTTTAGGAACACATTGAACCAGACTCACTCACAGGCTGTCCACAATTGGAAAATTTACTCTAGTATCCCACAATTTAATTATTTCTTTCTTCCCTACTTCTTGAATTAGAGGATTTAACTTTTATTTGTGCTCAATGACTGGCTAATACCCTCTGGGTGAGTTGTATTTTAAGAGTACACAGCTCAGAGAAATTCCCAAAATGTAACCAATTTACCAACCCAATGTTTTCATATGTTCTTTCAACACCTTTATCAAAAACCCTTCCTGCCATATTTCGAGGTCATTTGCAATAACAACCGACAATGTATTGTCGGCTCCCAAGAAGATATATCTTAGATGAGGAGGGAGTACTTTAAACTACAATTTCAGAGGCTGTAAGATGGATGGCTTGGCTGGTGGTGCCACTTCACATGACAAGGCAATGTCTAATTTTTTGGATTTGAAGTGTATGACCATACACTAACAAGAGCAGTGACCGCTTCATCATAGTCTGTCATTTCTTCTTCATCATAATTGAGTAACACGACTGCTAAAGAATCTCCACGTTATGCCACCTCACTAATACTAGCCACAACCATATCAATTTTAGCCACGTGTGGCACCACATGCATGTCACTTGGATACTTCATTGACTTGTAAATATTGAAACTAACATCTTCTTCATTAACCTGAAATATTAACTCAACCCCTCAACATCAACAAATGTTTTTTTGGTAGTCAAGAATGGCCTTCCAAGTTTAACGGGAATCTCAATATTGATCACACAATCTAATATCGCAAGTTTAATCAGGAAAATGAACTTTTAACCTTTACTAGAACATCAAACACTTTCCCAACCAGTCTTTTTATTGAATGATCAGCCATCAACAATCTCATATTTATCGGTTTGAGCTCTTCCAGCCAATGTTTGTTCAAGAACTTTAATGACATAAAGTTTATACTCGCCCCTAGATTGCATAACCCTTTCGCAAATGTGCACACACCAATGGTACCTGAGATAGGGAAGGCTCCAGATTCCTCCATATTCATAATGACATTCTTTGTCAAAATGGCACAAGATTGGGACAACTCAATCATTTCACAATCAATCAATCTTCTGTTCGTAACCAATCCTCAATAAAATTGGCATACCCAGGAATTTCAACCAACATGTCTACAAATCAAATATTGATTCACAAGTCTTTGATTGCCTCCCAAAATTACATAAATTTTGCATTGTCATCTCTTCCTCAAGCATTGAGGAAAATTAGGGGTGATTTTATCAAAGTTTTACCACTTAGGGCCATAGCATTATCATGATTCTTGCTTGATTATTGATCAGTTTCCTCATATTTCGCTAATGGAGCTTCAACTTGGTGCAATGGCTCTTTATCGACAACCACACTCTTTTTATCATGATCATCATTTGCCGGTGCATTATGTAGTATTTTTATACTTCTAGTTACTATGACTTGTTGGGATATATACTATTAATAATATGTTTATATATAATATTTATTATAGAATAAAAGTTTATTCAGTTTTTCATTATAATTTTAATAGATCATATATTCATTTATTGTGTTTGTTTACTTATATAGTAGATAATTTAATATATAGAGTTTTATCTTATACATGAAGGATTAAATCACTGATTCTTATAAGTATAATGTTTTTTGTTCACAATCAAAGATGGAAATAAGAAATTTCATCGGTGGGATTATAGGAAAATATTATAAATAATTTATCTTGATTATGAGAACGGTATAGTTCCAACTTCTTGTACTAGTGCATTTTCTATGTGTTGAACATGGTTGAGTAGTGTCACTCCCCGAGGCTACCCACAAGACATTATCAAGGGACCTAGGATCACGAGTGACCCCAAGGTAACCGTGAGCTGTCATAACATAAGCATACTTTAACAAATACTGAGCGAAAGCTAAAAACAAGACATAGCTAAATGATGGGAAATACCCCATCTAAGTCTTAATATATATAAAACTGGAATAGAATTTATAACAATGAACTATAACTCAAATATTAAAGTTGAATCTATATAACTTTGAAATAATCATGTAACTGACTAGAGATGCTAGGACATGCCCCCAGCTTACTTTAGAAAATACTGAAAACTGAAAGGAAAAGACTAAATATAGACACATTTCTATTGTCCTTGAAATATGAGGACTCACCACTGAAGCTGCTAAATTGGAGATCGGGAGCCGATCTATGTGTGATCTTGGCGCTAAGTACTTGAACCTACATCACGAGAAGATGTAGCAGAGACTATGCGTCAATACTTGAAAGGTACTGAGCATGCATGATAGGATAAAGCTGAATAATATATACAAAACTGAAATAAAGCGTACAGAGCAATGATATAATCTGAACAAGATGGATGTACTAAAATATACTGAAAAGAACTGAACTGAATGCAATGACCAAGTACATAACATGCTGAAACTGAATACTGAAATGTAACTGGAACCTGCTCAAATGCATTAGAATCTGACTATGGGAACTACTAATAATCGACATAAAACCACATGAGCTAAATATGGATTCCGATGTATACGGCCCATCGAGAGGACTTAATAAACCTTACCAAGGGTATATAGGTATGATGGGAGTGATCACTAAATATTATACCCACAGAGGGGACTTACAATCCTACGGGGGCACGTAGTTCTGGGACTATAAGTGTGACTGACCCTAGTCTAACTCGGTATTAAGTCTAGTCCTAACTGGATGTATAAAACTACAACACAATTGAAATAACTTGATAACTCAAAATACTGACATGCTAACTGAAAATGCAACATTAAGCACTAATAATGAATAATTTGAAATTGATGCATGTATATCTGTATAAACTGGACTAGCAAGTATAATTCATGAACTAAACGGATCAACACATCTAGAGTTCTTAATTTCATTCAAGAATTAAGCAAAATAGTTACGAAAATGTAATATTTTTACCAGGATTCATCTTAAAACTAAATCACAGCAATAATTCGAAGTTCTAGAAACCCTAAGTCTAAACAATATGAAGGGAATTAAGAATCTGATTGAATTCTACGGACCTAATGGGTGAAAGGAACCCACCAGTGAAATCCCACATACCTGGTGGAAAATTTCACGGAGAAATCTTTCGGTTCAGGGGATGAAACTGATGAAAACCTGATGCTTTCTTGGAGAGGGGTTTTGTCGACTCTTTCTTCTCTGTTGCTTTGAGTTTTGCTAAATTTTGGGTGAATGAATCGCTTAGGGTAGATTCTAATTAAGTTACTATGCTAAAACTGACCAAAACCACATAGTTTAGGGGTTAAAAGGCGTAGTTTAAGGGTCCAATGCATAGGGAAAAGACCAAACGACCCCTGACTTAGATATGTCGGGGGTCACTGATGGCCAAACCGATGGAACCTGGAAAGACCGACAGTCCATCCTAGCAGGTGCCAACTGGGATTCTGAGAGTTGAAATTTGAGGGGCTCACCTATGGCCCTGGACCACGGACCATGGTCTCACCTATTGTCTATAGGTCTTAGCGTAGGCTGACCCTTAGATGAATTTTTTGGGGGTTGTGGGATGGGGTGTAGGTGACGAACCACGGACCCCACCTACAATTCGTGGGTCCCCCTACGGTCCATAGGTAGCACCTATCAATGGCACCTGCAAATTCTAAAATGACTGATGGTTTGTCTTTCTAGTATACGGGGTGTTACATTATTTCCCCCTTGGGAACATTCATCCTCAAATGAAGACTAGACTAGTTGAATATGGAGGGGAAAAGCTGCAAACTCTATTTTCTACATATTCCACAAGTGTAGGGTGCGATTCTTGAGGTGATCTTCATATGGTCAAAGCTTGGATTAGACTATTCTCCTAGCATTTGGTGAGTCCTTATGGTTCGAGGATGGATGTTACTTTTTCAGTTCCTTTTTCTTGAATTTCCTTTCAGATTTTGTTGTAAGATAGGCAACCCTATTTTATATAAGGATTGTAATAGATGGTTATATTGAGAAAAGTCTAGAATTCCATTTTCCCTTATAAAAATTTTGGACTTCAGAAATGTGTTTTTACTCTTTATTGTTCTATGTTTATGTTATGATGTGATAGCTGGCTTACATGGAGACGTTCTGGGTTGTATGCGCCTTGTTACATCTAGTGGCACTACAAGAAAATTGACTTTTAATGACCATTTCATAACAACGGGATACAAATCTGGTCGTTATAAGTGTACTTATAACGTCCAAAAAACATTCACTCCTAAAAGTTAATTTTTAAGCTAACAATTACGAAAGGATAATATCCAGTCGCTAGAACACATGTTATCTGGTCGTTAAAACTAGATTAAAAAAAAGTGCCAGATATATTCTATTTGGGCTAATCTTAATTATACTTAATTAGTTATTCTATAATTATATATATATATATATATATATAAATTTAATCCTAACTCTCTAAGCTCTACCGTGTAAACTCTCTCATTCTTTTCCTCCTATACAAAATATATTTTTGGATCCCCAATCTCCAATGCAATTGGCTTTTTGCTCCAGCAAAATTAAAAGAAAGACGAGGAGGAGGAAAATAAGGCAGTTTAGGGCTTGATTTCGCCAAGGGTTTAATAATAAGCGCTTCTTGCTCCAAGTAAATTTAAAAGTAAAACGAGGAGGAGGAGAAAATGAGGGAGTTTAGGGCTCGATTTCGCCAAGCGTTTAATCAAAAGCACTATATGTGATGAAATTACATTATGAATTTGACCAACGCCCACACCTTAGGTAGGGTGCTCACTTCTTCAAGTCTATTTCTCTCTTATGATCTTTTTATGTCTATAATTTCAAATTTCAATTAGGGCATTGTTCTTATATGCAAAATTGTGGGAATTGAACATGTTTTAAATTTCATTTTGGTGAATGTGGCATACTTTTGTTCTTTTTCCAGTAGATGTATGTAATGGAATAGGGTTAAAGCATAATTTACATTCCATAGTTAGATAGAAGAATGGTATAATGATATTAAAGAATTTATTGCAAGTGCAAAGCAAAGTAAGTTTCTTCTACAAGTCAGAGTTTAGTGGATACAAATTTTTATTACTACTGATTTGAGAATCTATAGAAATTCTAGGCTTCTTCTAGTTTGTGAAATGTTTTGATGAGTATTATGGTTTCTAGGTTTATTTTTAATTTTGAAACTGAAAGTTCTAATGTTAAGTTTCTCAATTAGGTTGGACAGGTAAGCGGACGTTATGGCTTTATAGCTTTATTAGTATTTTATTTCCATATGCTTTTTCATTATTATTTAGACTTTTCAAAAGTAACAGTGAATTGCCAATACTATTTTGAATTACAAGGATGTCCTACTCGATTTGGTGGTTATACTCAGCCTGTGATTTCTCAAGTAAAAGTGAATTTTACCTATCACTAAAGACAATGTACCTGAGTACCCAATAACCCGGTGGTGATAAAAAACTATTCTATATTATGTCTTCATGGGTTTGGAATACCTACATCATGATTGAATCCATAACAAGGTTAGTCACTCCACTTCATAGCATTTATATCAGGTAGGTATTTGTTTCAATTCTTCGTATGTTCTTTTCAGTGTAAAGTTTGTATCTTTATTAATTAATTGGAAAATCTTAGTTGTGTTGTCATGATTTATGGTGATAGTTAAAGTGTAAGTTTTAGTTGGATGATTAAATTAAGAAATAATATGTGTAAATTTGTCAATTCGACCCCAAAATAGTTACACTTACAATATATATTTTGTTTTTTTTATTATGGGTCCGGTTTGGAATATAAAATATTACTTATGTATCCCACTGCTTGTTGATTCACAATAAAACAGCGATGATGACAAGGAGAACAAGAAAGAAGTCATTGAGGGATTTCCTTGCATTCAATCACATGATGCATCAAGATACCCGCAGACAGGGAACAAAAGAAAGAATTCACGAAGGAAACTTCTCCAAGTGAACCATAGAATGCATCAAATGACCGAGAAGATAGTCAGAGACCTTCTTTTTCAGATTCTGTAACTCACAGTGAAGGTGGAAGTCTTAGAAAACATTCTATAAAAAGCTTTCTTTGTGACCAACACATAGATGAAGGTCAAAAGAAAGTATCTGATTCAGTTAATGAACTCAATTTTGAATATGTTTGTGCCATGTTAAATAATGGACATTACCGAAACCTTTATCATACAATGGTAAAGATAGACATGATCTCCCTCTACTAAACATGGAGCAAGAATACCCTAATATAGTGATATTGTAATGTGTGATAGCTTAATGCATATCCATGAACCAGTTATGCCTATGAATTGAAACCCCTCATCTATTCATTGTCCCTAGTGATGGTCATGCCTTAGTTGAATGACCAGGTTCTAAAACAATCATTCAATAGGAAGCTAGCTGGAGTTTCAAGTTTAATATAGTAGGCAGAATATATCTATGTATTGCCAATATGATATGTTTTTCCTTTTTTGTTAATTGATAAATTTATTGCACTCGAACGGAGGGTTCTTCTGAAACAGCCTCTCTACCAGTATGAGGTAGTGGTAAGGTCTACGTACACTCTACCCTCTCTAGACCTCACTCGTGGGGCTCCACTGGGTATGTTGTTGTTGTTGTTGTTTAGGCGCAGGATGTCCACTTATGCCTCATGATCAGAAGATAAAAAAGTGTAGCTTCATACGTTTAGTTGTAATTAGCAATTTCTTATTATGAAGGAGGATTATTCCAAAGTTAATAAATATATTTCAGGCTTTTGGTGATTAGGAATAATTTCTCCCTTTCTGTTCTTAACTTCTTGAAAAGAGAGTTCACTTGGTGTGTTAGACCCAAATTTCAGGTCTTGTTTATAAATTTAATCATTTAGTGAGATGACATATTAGTATTTTTTCCTCAGGCAAAAGTTGATGAAATTGTGAAATTGATGAGTGAGAACGAGCATTTGAAGTCTGCTAATAAGGACTTGAGAGTAGGTTCCTATGATTTTAAAGTTCCTTTAAAGCTTATTAACTACATTTGTTTCTGTCACAATTTTTAAGATGCTTATGGGCACATAATTGTTAATGGAATGCAACATTTCTCTTTTGAACTTCTAGTTTGTCTTGACTTTTTAGAGCTGTGTTATCATAGTTTCTTACTAACTGGAATATTACTAGCAATAAGGTTTAGTTCCATTTAGTGAATTGTTCCTAGGTTCTCTAGGATTCTCGATTTTCTCGTGCAGATTTTATAGTCATGTTTTCATTCTGTGGATAATGAAGTGACTAGGGCTTTTGAGACCAATACCTCTATTATGTAGTCTATTTTTGTATATTTAAGAAATGGTTAGGTATTTTCACATAGTATAGTAACTTTAAAATTGCTTTAGTGCTTAACATTATTTATGCTATAGAGTGAATTCTTATAAATGCCATGAGTAGAAGCAATTTCGAGTGCAAGTGCATTTGATAGTTTGGTCTCTGTTCATGAAATATAAGGTACTTATGGTTTAGCACTATTTGTGCAACAAAGTAAATGTTTATGATTTTGTGGAATACAATTCCTCTACATACAACTAATGGAACATATGTTTTGTAATATAAGGTGAAAAAATGTATCATACTCAATAAAAGTCGTTTGAGCAGAAGTTAGGTTCTTGTAGCTGCCCAATTGTACTGGTGAAACTATCATAAATTTTTTCAATTGTTTTTTGTAGTTTCTTAAGTTGACTGACTCTTCGTGTTTCATTAGGTACTTTTTAAATCAGTAGTGTCGCACCTTGTAATAGACCCACCAGCTACCCTTATGCAAGATACCAATGAGTCATCAGTGGAAGATGTTGATAATTTATGAGTTGCATATGTTTGTCAGATCGTTATTATTGTTGATTTTGACCTCCTCTGGAAGCTGCTAAATCATGAGGTGATTACTAAATTTTATTTTACAATTCCATATTGCTTATTATTTATCTATATTTCAGTTTTGTGATCACTGTGGATAAACTCCTAGAATTAGCTATGTTTCATGTAACCCCCTCAGAACCCCTCAATTGTGAAGAATTTGAGAAACTATAGATTTTGTGTTAGCTTTCTTATTGTCTCATTATGTTGATATTTGAAATCAATTTGACACATGTTTAATGACTTCTGCTAAGTGAAGCAAATTATAACATATGTCAGTACTTAGTGGGTTTCGTTTTTGTTCTTTGGTAGTGATTAAAATGGCCCTCCTAAGTTTGTTGGTGGCTTGTTGTTGTCATGTTATTGGCACAGGCTGGTATAATTTATAAAAAAATTTCTCTATTCAATTCCTTTGAACTAATTGCATCCAAAATCTTATTCTACTAAACTAATGTAAACTTCTCCTTTACAGATAAAGAATATAAAATTTGAAGAACTTGTGCGTGAGGAAAGTGCAGAGCAAGTTGTACAAGGATCTTATGTACATAATATGCTATATAGTTCATTTTTTCTCTCTTTTAGACTGTCATAAAAATGATGTTATACAATGTGGATTGGCATAGTTCATAGTATTAACAATGAAATTTTATATGAATATTAATTATTTAATTTATATTTGGATGTGTTATTTTGGTTTTTATATTTGTTGAAATTTTACTTTATCATAGGGAAATTTGACTGTTACAATTCCATAACGAAAAGTTTCACAAATAGTTAAATGAGCATTAGAAAAAGAAAATGTGACTACTAAAATAACATACAATTAATGAAGGGAATTTCGATTACTAAAAGCTCTTTTAACGACGAGATGACAAATTAGCTAAGGGAAAATCTTGTCGCAAAAAATTATCTATAACGACCAAAATTTATGTCGTCGCTAAAGAATCTTTAATGACCAGATTAGAATACGGTCGTTTACTTTTAACGACGGAGCTTTTAACGACCAGTGACGACTGGATGTTACCGGTCGCTATTGACTTATAACGACAGAATTTAGTCATTTAACGACTACATTTCCCCTCGTTAAAGTCCTATTTTCTTGTAGTGTGGGTTCCCCTGGATCGTGACAAACTTGGTAATTATAGCACAAGGTTTAGAATGATTATAGGATGATGTCTCATAAACCACATCTAGTAAAGTCTTATTTATGAGTGTGAAGCGCACCACATTTATGAATGAGAGGCTATAAGATGTTTAAGAAATTTCACTTTTTCCATTACTCTTAAGTCGTGCCATAAAGTTTTAAATCTATAAAGTTCCTCTCCTAATCCTTCTCTTGTGTCTTCAGGATATGAATACACATAGGGCTAAATCAAGGAGGATGGAATATGAGAACGTGAATCACAGAGATCCTTCTCAAGTTAATCAAGCTCTGGTTGATCCAATGGTTAAGACTGTGACCCGTGCGGAGTTTAGGACTATTGTCCAAATGTTGGCTCTAGTTGTGATGGCTCAAGCCAATAGAGAAGTTGTAACTCTGGTGAATGCCAATGTGAATTCCGCTGCTTTTAGTGTTAGGGATTTTACTAGAATGAACCCTCCCGAATTTCATGGCTCCAAAGTGGAGGAGGACCCTCAATAATTTGTGGATAAGGTTTCCAAAATACTTGATATTATGGGCGTGTGCGATTTGGTTGAAGAATAATATCATACGAAAAAGGTCATTGGTGATATGAATATCTCACGTCTTATGGTGCATGCCCAACAAATTCAAAAGTCAAAGCTCGAGAAGAAGAATAGGCAGGTGAAAAGAGCAAGAACTGGTGATGGGAACTTCTCCAATGCTAGATTTGATGTACAAGGTCAACCGAGGTTCATTCAAAGGTTCTACATCCAAGGTTCCTCTAGTACTCCAAGGGTTAACAAGGATAGGGTGTCCAACCCTAAGCCTCAAGGAGGTAATAGTAGATGTTCTTATGTGGCTAGGCCTACTTGTGCAAATTATGGAAGAAAGCATGATGGTTAGTGCGTAGATGGCACTGATGGGTGTTTTAGTTGTGGGAAGGTTGGCCACAAGATGAGAGATTATCCAATGCTTAAGGTTAAGTGGTGAGAAGATAAGGAAACTTCTCCAAGCGGTTCAAACTCCAATACCTCAAAGTAAAATCACTTATATGCTCTTCAATCTCGAGGTGACCCGGAGATTTCCCCAGATATGCTGACCGGTACGTTAAAAGTCTTTCTTATTGATGTGTATGCCTTGTTAGATAGAGGTGCCGCTATTTCCTCTGTGACACCTTATGTGGCCATGAAGTTTTATATGCTCCCTTTAGTATTAGTAGAACCTTTTTCGATCTCTACCTCGGTTGGTGATTCAGTGGTGGCTACAAGAGTTTATAGAAGTTGTCTTATTTCCTTGTCCCATAGAGTCACTTTGGTGGATTTAGTAGAGTTAGACATGTTAGACTTTGATGTGATTTTGGGTATGGATTGGTTGCATGCATTTTATGCCTCTATCGATTGTAGAACCCAGGTGGTTAGATTCCAGTTTCCAAATGAGCCTATGTTTGAGTGGAAGGGGGGAAATTCCATGCGTAGAGGTAAATTTGTCTCTTTTCTTAAAGCTAAGAAAATTATCTCCAAAGTGTGTATTTACCATCTTCTTAAGGTGAGGGATGTTGAGTCCGAAACTCATTCTCTAGAGTCGGTTCCGGTAGTGAGTGATTACCTGGAAGTTTTTCTCGATAATTTGCCCAATATTCCTCCCGAGCAGGAAACAGATTTTGTTTTTGACTTTTTACCGGATATGTAATCTATCTCAATTTCTCCTTATAGAATGGCTCCGTCGGAGTTGAAAGAGTCGAAGGAGCAACTAAGGGATTTGCTAGACAAAGGTTTTATTCATCCGCGTATCTCTCCACGGGGTTCTCCCATATTATTTGTTAGAAAGAAGGATGAGTCTCTTACAATATGCATCGATTATTGTCAATTAAACAAAGTGACCATTAAGAACAAGTATCCCCTTCCGGGAATTGATGACTTATTTGACCAACTTCAAGGGGCTAATTATTTCTCAAAAATCGATCTTCGGTTGGGTTATCACCAATTGAGGGTGAGGGAGATTGATATTCCAAAGACGGCGTTCCAAAAAAGATATGGTCACTATGAATTTCTAGTAATGTCCTTTGGCTTGACTAACGCTCTGGCAGCGTTGATAGACTTAATGAATAAAATATTTCGACAATACCTCGATATGTTTGTGATAGGGTTTATTGATGATATTTTGATCTACGCAAGGAGTGAGAGTGAACATATGGATCATTTCAAAATTGTGTAACATGTTTTTAAGGACCAACAACTTTTTGCAAAGTTTAGTAAGTGCGAATTTTGGTTAAGATTCGTAGCATTCTTTGGTCATATTGTTTCAAGCAAGAGTTTTGAGGTAGATCCTAATGGAGGCGGTCATGAGTTGTCCTATACTATAGGAGATTTGTTGAGGGATTTTCTTCCATTGCTTCTCCGTTGGCGGCTTTGACTCAAAATAAAGCTATGTTTGTTTGGTCGGAAGCTTGTCAGAAGAGTTTCCAAGAATTGAAAGATAGACTTACTTATGCTCCGGTGTTGATGGTTTTGTTATGTATTATGATGCCTCAAGAGTTGGGTTGGGATGTGTACTAATGCCAAATGGTAAGGTGTACCTATGCGTCAAGTCAACTTAAAGTCCATGAGAAGAATTATCCTACCCATGACCTTGAATTAGCGGCGGTTGTTTTTTCCTTAATGATTTGGAGGCATTACCTATATGGGGTCTATGTTAATGTATTACCAATCACAAGAGTATTCAATATGTGTTTAGTCAAAACGACTTGAATCTTCGCCAAAGAAGGTGGCTAGAATTAGTGAAGGATTATGACATGAGTGTTCTTTATCACCCCGGCAAGGCCAATGTGATAACGGATGCTCTTAGTCGGTTGTCTTTGGGTAGTGTGGTTCATGTTGATGATAGTAAGAAAGAATTGGTTCATGATAGTCATAGGTTGGCTCGGCTAGGTGTTCAACTAGTGGATTCCACTAAGGGAGGTGTTATGGTTCATAATTGGTCCGAATCATCTTTTGTGATTAATGTGAACTCTAAGTAAGACCTTGATCCTATATTAGTTGAGTAGAAATAGTCGATACTCAAAAAGTCAGTTGAGGCTTTCTCCTAAGGGGAAGATGGGGTGCTTAGGTACCAAGGTCGGTTATGTGTTCCGGATGTTGATGGTTTGAGGGAACAAATTTTAGAGAAAGCTCATAGTTCCTGGTATTCTATTCATCCGGGAGCCACCAAGATGTATTGTGATCTATGGGAAGTCTATTGGTGGAATAGTATGAAGTAAGATATAGCGGGTTTTGTAGCCAAGTGTCTAAATTGTCAACAAGTTAAGGTTGATCATCATTGGCCGGGAGGCTTATCCCAAGACATAAGTATTCCCACTTGGAAGTGGGAGGCTGTGAATATAGATTTTATTGTGGATTTTCCTTGCACCCGAAAGCAACATGATTCAATTTGGGTCATTATAGATCGGATGAAAAAATCAGCCCACTTTGTTCCCGTCAAGGTTTCTTTCTTGGCGGAAGACTATGCCAGGTTGTATATAACAGAGATAGTGAGGTTCCATGGAGTTCCTTTATCTTTTATTTTGGATCGGGGTACTCAATTTACTTCACACATTCGGAAGTCATTCCAAAAATGTCTTGGCACCATGGTTAAGATAAGCACGACTTTTCATCCCCAAACCGATGGTCAAGAAGAGCGTACCATCCAAACATTAGAAGATATGTTAAGGGCATGTGTTATAGACTTCAAGGGTAATAGGGATGACCACTTGCCTCTAATAGAGTTAGCCTACAATAATAGCTATCACTCAAGTATCGATATGGCTCCTTTTAAAGCTTTGTAAGGTAGGAGATGGAGGTCTCCGGTTTGTTGGTTTGAGGTGGGTGAAATTGCTTTGATAGGTCTTGAACTAGTTTATGAAGCCATTGAGAAGTTTGGCTTATTAGAGAGAGATTGAGAATGGCTCAAAGTAGACAAAAGTCTTAGGCCGATGTGAGAGGAAAGGATCTAGAATTTCAAGTTAATTATTGGGTCTATCTAAAAATTCTCACTTATTAAAGGTGTGATGAAGTTTGAGAAGAAAGGGAAACTTAGTCCCCGGTATGTAGGCCCATACAAAATTTTGAAATGTATGGGAAAAGTTGCCTATGAGTTAGATTTTCCAAATGAGTTGACTCCGGTGCATATGGTGTTTCATGTCTCCATGCTTAAAAAGTGTGTTGGATATCCGCAACCATAATCCCGTTAGAAGGGTTGGGGGTTGATGAGAGTCTTTCATATTTGGAAGTTTTGGTAGAAATCCTAGATCGGTAAGTGAAATGGTTGAGAAACAAGGAAATAGCTTCCGTGAAGGTTTGGTGGAGGAACCATCTTATTAAGGGTGCTACTTTGGAGGCCGAGGCCGATATGAAGACCCGATATCCTCATCTTTTTCCTTCTACTCCTATTCAAGCTTGAGGTAAGTAGTTCCTCTTGGGTTTTAGTTTTTTGGGAGTCATGTGTGTCATATGACTTTTTCCATTATTTCCTTATGTTATCCATGTTCTTGAGAAATTTATGTTTAGTAAGAAAATGAGTTTTTATGATTTATGTGTTCCTCATGTTGTTGTGCATTTAGTAAGAGTTACATATTTGACTTCATAAGGTGAGTTGATGAACATGCTTTAGTATGCTTTTGAGAGTAATTGCATATTGGCTCCATGAATATTGTGTTGACCATGCTTTTAGTTGGATAATGGAGTTCCTCCTATTAATATGTGAAATGTTGAGTTTTCATGTATAATTGGTTGTTAGATGTAGCTCCTACTTTCTTATGTTACATTGATTATGTTTGAGATGGAATTGCAGTTTCCTCCTTTGAATTGTGAATTATTTTGATGATGCATGATGGGCTGCTAGCCTTGAGTCTTTTCTTCCGTAAGGTTTTTAGATCATCATTCGAGGACGAATGTTCCCAAAGGGGAGATATTGTAACACCCCTGAAACTAGTAGACTAAACTAGAGCTTGACGTTAGGGTTAAAATCGTAAATGTACCTCCCCGTACCTAAAAATATAGGGTTATGTGGTAGAATGTCAAGGTACGAAACCCAAGGACCAACCATGGGTCCTTGAGGATGTTACAACCCAGGAGTACAACCTAGACGTAACACGGCGTACAAAACTCTGAACAACCTCATACAAGCTTCTTAGCATATCATAACATAAGAATATGGGAAATAGTGCGGAAATTTGAAACTTTTATTTACAATCGAAGACTTTTATAAAAACAAGTGGGAGTCTACAACACTATGTCTCAAACCATCTATAACACTTGAATAAAATCTTAGGGACACATCTCTTACAAAAGTCAAAAACATAAAGAAAGACTTAAAGGACATAATGGTCAAGCCCTCAAATTCTATGAGGATTCACCAAACTTCTTCTTCTTGATCTACTATGATCCTAGCCACAAGGATGGAAGTCGATATCACCGAACCCTACACTTTGTTAAAAAAATATATGGGTTAGTACAAAAATGCCCGAAGTATGATAGCCATGCATGAAAACCTTTGAAAATATGCTGAAAGGAACATTTTAGTTGAATGCATGCACTTTACTAGTTTCAACCATCATTTGGAAAGTAGTTTGAAAACACAAGTCACAAGCATAGGAAACATCATGATGAGACATAGACTATAACATGCTAGATAGCAATCAAAACTAGTGAGTATAAGAAACACCATTAGGAACATAAACATAATCAATACAATCTAGTTCTAGCATGGCCTGAGAGAAACACTCCATGATCCACCTCAAGGAAAGCTTGTGCAATGCATATGTAAGATCCCATAATCCCATCTATACTAAGCAAGTCACTTTAAATCATCATTCATGTTTACCATATTTTAATTTCATCATTAGCCTATTTCTCATAGACAAGGAAACATTCACTTTTAGTCAACCACATCAAGAAAAGCAACTCATAGCAACAATCCAAGTTAACATACAACATTACAAGTAGCCTTGACATCAAATGAAATTACCATTTAGTCACAAGAACATTCATTAAATGAGTCATCTTGACAAAGAGGAATCCATTTAACCACTCTCAAGCCTACTTGTGCAATTTATGGATGAATTCTCGTACACCCACCCACACTAAGTAGAACTTCTTGAATAGCCATAGTATATCCTAGACTTGAC
Source organism: Solanum acaule (assembly GCA_036250505.1). Taxonomy (NCBI): domain Eukaryota; kingdom Viridiplantae; phylum Streptophyta; class Magnoliopsida; order Solanales; family Solanaceae; genus Solanum; species Solanum acaule. The sequence continues at coordinate 33,537 of JAJOOR010027947.1, forward strand.
CTTGTGGGAATGCACATTAACCAACATAGACCATGTTAGCTTGCATAAAATCCAATGTATCCCCCACACCGAAAAGGGTTGTCCTACTTGCCTAAGATAGAACTAAAATGTACTCGCTTGGAAATGGATCCAATGGCTAAATAACCTATGGGGCACGTAATTATAGGATAAGGAGATTGTTACTAGAAACCCTACCTTTCTTAACGGGGGAGCTTTTTTCTATCTCATGAGATTAACTTTTGAAACCTGGCCTTTCTTAACGGGAGAGCCTATATCACATATACAATATCCAATCGATTCTAAGAATTACTTCCCACAATTACATGTTTTAGTCTTGAATTGAATTTACATGCATGAAGTAGTGTCTTACTGATGAGTCCACAAATTGGACTCATTTAGGGCTATGTTTTAATAGAAATTGTATCCTCAAATGCTTATTTTATCTCAATATCTTATGAAAACCCTTAAGTTTAGGTATTTAAAGTTTGAAGGAAAGCATAAATACTATGTCGCAAAAAGGAACGAAAAGGCTTAGAAGAACAAAGAAATGAAGGCCTGAGGATCGCCGAGTCGACTTGGTGAGTCACCAAAGGGTCTTACTTCGCCTTTTGTTCAAGTGTGCTGAGCCCTGAAGAAAATGATCAAGTCGGCAGAAAAAAAGGAGCAGTCAGCGCATCGCCAAAAACTTCCGTGAAGTAGTACCATGTCACCCAATGACCCAGAGCACGACGATGTTGAAGGATGGTGCAAGAGGCGATGAACTACACCGAAAGGTGAATCGCCGAGTTGATCAGCAATTTTGACTAACGATGCCAAATAATCCACTACAGCAAAAATCTATGAACACTATAAATACTACTTAGAGTTGTAGTTTTAAGTGTCGAACAATTATTATAATTTTCATATAGAATAGTACTTTTTGATATTTTTTCTCTAAGTTAAAAGAGGGTTTTGATGACTTGAAGAACCAAAGGGTTTCATCTCCAAGATTTGGATTTAGGTCTCTTGGATTCTTCAATTTTGGCCTGTATCAATACTTAAATCTTCATGCCCAGTTGAATGCGAGTTCAATTTGGTATAAATTTCTATCTCTTATACTTTTGTGGCTAAAAATCCCAATTCTTGGGGTGTGATTTAACGAATATGGGCTAAGATAATTGTTGGGTCTTGCTTGCTAATAGTCTATTCGTAGCTTAAATGTGATTTTGTTTAGTGGTTGTGGATGAATTTAATGAATTTGTAGTTGCAAATACAAGTTTATTTATGAGTTTTCGGCTTGCTCCAGAAAGAGGTCGTAAAACTAAGATCACTAGATTGATGGCCAGTGTGAGTGGGTCGACATGAGGTTTATCTCGAGAGAGTGAACCCTAGTCCCATGTCCACACACTCAGCTCGAAAGAGTGAGTGGGTTAAGGCGTAGGCTGGTCTTCATGCGGCAACTGGGTGTCCGAGAGGAACGCATTTGAAACGGGGTAAGTTGCTCGAGAGAAAGCTTATTCCCCTTAAAGTCTAGTCTAGTCACAATTATTCTATGAATCTTCTATCGAAAGCATGTACCCAATAATCTAGCTTAACCCGTATTCCCATCACATCCCAAGGATCCCCTGTCATTATTTAGAAATTCTTGTTTATTTTGTTGTTTTTACTTAGTAGTGACAAAACCCCCATTGTTAATTGACAGTCTTGTGTCCCCCTTTAATTTATAATGTTTTTAATCGTTAATGTCTTCAGCTACGACTCGTTAGAAATAAATTTTATTTCTCTATTAATTCTCAAAACCACTCTCTTGGGAATGATCCCAAACCTTGGTCGAGTTACTAAACTATTGTACGATCGTAGACACTTGCATCAGAAGTTGTGTCTTGATTATGCAAACATCAAAATGGCGCCGCTACCGGGGAGTGGTGTTATTTGAGAATTCTTAATTTAATAGAATATTTGTTCTCCTTAGTTGTAGTTTACTTACTTTACTATTAGTTTTGTTTTCTTTTGAGTTGTTGGTTGCATGCAGACACCGTGATAATGGCTGAGAAAAGTGGTGTCAAGTTAGCTGAGGTGAACCAAGAAGTCGAGGGTGACTTAATGTTAACTCTTCTGGTAACTCAACTGAAAGACTTGGCCACCAAAATCTCAGAGGTGGAAAACCAGTGCAACTGCAAGGGGAGGTACATACCCCCTCATGAGAGGAAAAAGTCTAGAGACAGAGAGAACAATCGTGTTGAGGCACACTACAAATCATTCTCCAGAAGATCACTGATCATGATCGAGTGCTAGAAGATGTGAATGGGAATATTGAGGTGTTACATAAGATGATTGCATCTCACTCTAGATCTATCCAACTGATCAAAGCACTCATGAATTTTGCAGTGCCTCATCTCCACCCAAATGATCTATTGGGGTTACCTAGTGACACTAGGGCTAACCCCAATAACCGAGAATGAGAAAGGACTTGCGTCATGCCACCACGTAAACTACGGCGCTTCTTGGGAGGCAACCCAAGGTTTTAATCACCTCTAATTATTAGTTTACAAATAATGGTGTGTTAGTGTGCAGGTATAAAGGCGGAAAGTGCGGAAAATGCAGAATGGCGAGTAAAATGGTTAGTCGGCGAATCACCGAAGAGGTCCGCGAGCCTAATCTGACCTGCCGTTTGGCTCAACACAAGATATATCCGAAGTCTGTAAAACTCGGCGAGCTTTGGAAGTTATTGGCGAATCACTGACCATGTCAGCGATCACGATGGAAATCACCGTTTAGACCCCCTCCCCTTAAACCAGAGGACCTATAAATTTTGGTGAAGAAACTAAACAGTCGGTGTTCTGTCGAGTGAGTAGGCGAGCTTGACTAATGAAATGACCCAAAAAGTTCTTTAAAATGTGCTTCGGAAGTTGCCGGAAACTTGTTTAGCTATAAAAAAAAATCCATTTCGTTTTTCGAAAATCTGACTTCATATTCTTGTTTAGGGGGTCAAATTGAGTGGGAAATGGGTCTAACCCAAATTTTAGAGCAACCGTATCAAAATCCGAAATTTCCAAGTGAAGCCTTTTTCGAGGGTCT
>JAJOOR010027948.1:0-22505 GCA_036250505.1 Solanum acaule
CCCCCCTCACTCCCCAAAAAAAAAATTAAAAAATTAAAGTTTGTTTCTAAAAAATATTTCAAATTCAAATTCTTATTTTTCATGCACCCAACCCCCCTACCCCCCTACCACCACCCCCCCCCAAAAAAATAATAATTAAAGTTTGTTTTTTAAACAAAATTCCAATTTTCAATTTTTATTTTTTCATTCCAACCTCGCGACCCCCCTTCCTCCATCAGCCCCTTCCGATGAAAAGCCCATGAGAGGGCCCAATCATTTTTGGACCTAGGACTTGTAGGAGTATACTTCTCCCTTAGGTCCTAAATATGTAAGTAAATATGTTCAATTAACATTCAGTGATATTCTTATGGTTCTACCATTAAGAAATAGTTATTTTTGTACTATAATAACATACGCGGTATATTTTCACAAGTAAGATTCGAAAAGAATGAGGTAATTAATATAATCCAACAAATTATGCATTTATTTATTTAGGACTAACCTTCCTTAAATGAAAAGTCAATTTCATATCCTTGTATTCTTTTGGCATATCAATGAATCTCCTCCTGAAATCTTTGACCAAAAAAGTATCATTGTTCATACACCTCATAGAAATCAAATATTGTTATGCTAAAGCATGTTCTACTACTCTTTTAATCTTGTAAAAACTAAAATATCAAAATCATCTATTTTAACAAAAAATTATTTAGTGTCATTTTTATCTTTTAAATCAGTACAATTTTACTTCAAGCTAAATAAAATGATTTTAATTTTTGTGTTATTTAAATTTTATCTTTTATTACTTATGAATTCAACACATATCAATTTTCATATCAATGAATAAAGAATTACCACATACTAAATAAAAGATATAAGTTTTATTTCATTTCATAATATGATAAACATATTGAAATGTAAAACTAAAAGCATAGATATGATAAATTCAGCAAGACCCAGTTGGTTCAAAGTCGAAACTTGACAAATAATTTTATTCATTCCCAGAAGGAGCCAATGCACTTCCAAGGATTTGATATAGCAACACAATACGACACACCTCTAGTTGCATCACCTCAAGTTCAACTTCCTCCAATTTTTCTTCCAGGATCTTGCTCAATTGCTGAAGTTCAAGCATCCCCCATTCTTCAATGGGGGGTTTTTAGCATCCTTTCAATGTTGCTAAGCTCCGTCTTTCTTTCCATGGCTAAACCTCTACTTTGAAGAAATAAGAAAATGGGATATAGAATATCAATACCACGAGTGTATTTATAGCAAAAAATCATAACATTGTTTGGTAAAAATGAACTCATCTACAATAATTATGTTGCCATAAGCGGTAGTAGAATATCTTTGATTACTTCTTATTTTCAATTATGAAATTAGAATTATAGCCTAAGTTTGTGTAGTAAATTATTACATTCCAAGTTTTGATCCTTTGTATAAGTTATTTGACACTCAATTTTGGACTGTTGCATTTTTAATTAATTGGTCAAACTTCTTAAATTCAAAATATAGAAAAATAAGTATATGTAAAAGTCAAATATATTTTAAATCATTTTGACTTTATTTTGTCATTTTTAAAGCATAATATCCCAATATATATTAGATATCATAGGAGAAATTACATAATTAGACATACTTCACTATCATATATACTATTATACTTTTAAAATATTACGTATCTTACCACTAATTAAGAGTTTTCTACCATATATTGAGAAAAATACACTAAATAAGGAAAGAGACGAGCGGGATCAAGAGGGAGGCGAGCGAGATTTTGTTATTTATTTCAGATACATGTGAATCACACTATATAGATGTATATGTATGTATCTGGTATGATACGCATGTATATGTAATACCAAATACATATGACAATGGTCAGCGAGATAGGAGAGAGGCAAGGGAGGCAGACGAGATTTGTTACGTATCCCAGATAAATGAGAATCCACTTGAATTCAATATATCTAGAACAATTTTGACCTTCCGTATCTTGAAATACATGTATCAGGACGTACATGACGCACCAAAATCTGATAAGATACGCAATATTGCAAACTATAGTATATCTAAGTTATTACCTCCTAAGCTAATGAGATTTATGTTAAGCTTCCATCTATTTAACATATAGTTTTAAGTATTCATTATGTTTATCTTACTAATTTGAAAAATCAATTTATGTTCAAAACAAGAGTTTCATTTTGTCAAATTAATGTCATTCACGATTTAATTACTGATTAGTCCATTATTGTAAATAATTATTTTACTTTGTTGTGTCAAAAAGTTTAACTCATTAATTGAGTGTTTAGTTCATCTCAATCAAACATCAATTTGAATTCAGTTTGGCTAGTTTGTCTAAAATTTTGAAATGAAAAGGCTATTAGTTAATATTCAATTCTAGAAGATTTTCCCTCCTCATTTCTCCTCTTTTTAGACTCTAGAAACTTATTCCTCTATGCTGCACCCGCTTTTTTTTTCTTTCAAAACCCTCGTACGATTTAATCATTTTTATTTAAATCTTGAAAATTTTCGTCATCTATAGTGTTGATTTTCCCATTTAGGACAATATCTTTAAGGCATTTGTCTTCTTCATCAATCGAATGATAACTTCTCTTTCTTTTCTTTTCACTTTTCGGGTACAAAATCGTTAACATTGATATTCAACAATCGAAATTTTGAATTTTACTCAAAGAAATGAATTTAAATTTCGAATTCGGACTTCCTCATTGTTTTTTTGATTAAAACACTATCCCTTTTGAGTTTTACTATAGAATCCTATTTTCATATGTCCAAGAAATAGTTAAATGCACAAAAATAGTGTTCTCTACTTAGATGTACTTGAAGAAGGGAAACTTTAAACCTTGAGTTTTCCTGAGTTCAATATTCTAAAACCTAATTTCTTGTAATGATTTTTCCATATCTTGACTTTCGAGTTTGAAAATAATTATCCGTTGTGAATAGAAACTTCAATCCAACCCTCTACAAGGTTACCACGGTGGGAAACGAGCCGCTATAGCGATCCTGAGATTGGTTGAGGCCGCTATAATGAAGACTGACAATTACTTAGGGAGACTTCTCAAGCTCCCCCATTTCACAACATACTAAGATTTTGGACAACGAAATAACATTTCATCGAGGAAATTGCTATTACTAGAGTTCTACTACTCTGATTCTCATTTCGAAAGTTTCTATAGATCATTAATCCTCTCAACTAACATAATTCAAGCTCAAAATCAGCAAACAATACATCATGGATCGCAGAGATCCCTAAACTCTATCTGGATACTTCAGCCTTGATAACTTATATAACAACAGGATATAGGTCATTTCACTTTAGTACTAAGGGGTCGTTTGGTGTGAAGGATAAACACAAATAATCCTAGGACAAATATTTAGCAAAAATAATGCATGCATTAGTTTTGTGTATTAGTAGTACCTTGTTTGGTACATTTTATTATGTTATGTATAACTAATATAACTAATGTTTGCATTAGTTATACATTCTATTGTGTATTGAGAAGTGTATTACTAACACTATAGATTTCTAGGTATCAGGTATTAGTAACACAGAGATATTTAATGAGTGCATTAGCATGATTACAGACACAATTACCCCTCAAAATCCTTTTTACATCTTTTCCATCATAATTGTAGAGGATATATTTGCAAATAATTTTTTTTATGCAATGCATGTTATTTTTAATACACCAAACAAAATTATGCATAAGAAATAATCTATGTATAATTAATATAAGCATAACTAATATAAACATGTTATAAATTCGTTGTGTTGTGTGGATTGTTCATTAGATTAATTTATTCAAGAATTAATTGAATTCATGTATTGGTGCTTCCAAGGTGATAAGAACCTTAAGGGATAACTATGTATCTACTAGTTTGGAGACCTTTCAGAGTGATATCTTGTAACGACCTGTTCTTGTATAGCAAAGCCAACGGGGAAAAAATTTGAGCCAGATAATTTTTTCATAGTAACTTGGATTTTTCCAACCTAGTCCAGATTTGGACGAAATCGGAGTCAGTAAAGTCTAGGGAAATTTGGTAACAATTGGGTGATCAAATTATGAATTTGATCAAATGAGTAGATAGCTAAGACGTTAAAGAGCCCGTACGACTTTACAAAATTGAATTGGGTGAGTAGAACTCCTGAAACAAATCTTAGCGTGAGCGGGTAGTTTCTGAGTGTCGTTGGTTGAAGGTGTGTTGTGAAATGGGGGTATTGGAATTATTAAATTAGCTCATTCTTCGGTGCAAGCCGCTACGGCGGGGATTTCTGCCGCCAGGGCGAGACCGTTGTAACGGGGTGGTACCGCTGTGGCGGGACAGACGCAACTTAATGTCGGAAATAAACCCCAAAATCGTTTTATTTTTCAATTTTCGAACTTGAGAGCTAAAAATGAACCCAATGCTTTTCTTGACAGTTTTCCACCATTCTTGAGACTAAAAGTAAGATTTTCACCCCCCGAATTCATTTTTTGATCTGTTGAACGTAATCTAATGGATAATTATCTATTGGGAAGAGTTTTGCTCTGAGAATTATGGTGGAAAAAGCCTTAATCTGGGTATGATGATCATGGGAATGATTTAGGGTTGATAGAATTGTTAGTATATCGGGTAATTAGTTATTGTTTATTAATTCTCGTGTTAAATTAATTATTTGTAGACCAAGAACAAGCGGAACGCATTCGAAAAAGGAAGAATCAAGTTTCTTAGGGGATTCAAGCTTTGTTTGAGGTAGGTGATGGTTGTGATTTTATGATTGTGTGATATATGTTTGTTCTTGCTTCATTATAATACGTGTATGTATGCGAATGTTGCATTATTGATCACATTTGTTGTAAATGAGGATATATGAATGATGAATGCCATGAATCATGACTTGATTGTATGATTATGAGAATATACATTGTGATTTGTGATTGTGGCTTGTTGAATGGATCGGGTGTTGCATTCCGACACACTAACTTGGATCGGTTGCCACGTTCCGACATAAATATGGGATTGGTTTCCATGTTCTGGTATAAGCATTGGATCGGGCACCACGTTCTAATATGTTAACTGTTTGGGTTTGGGTTCCATGAGAGGACCAATGACTTGTCGTAATTGTGTATTTTGAGAAATGTAAAACCGTACTTTGTATTTGTAAATGATGATGATATTATATATGTTTGGTGTATGTATGTTATTGTATTGTTGTATTGACTTATGTATGTTGCACTTAGTGGGATAGCCGCGTGATCCTACAGTACACTGTGGTTGTGTACTGATACTGCATTTGCTCTTTATTTGTTGAGTAAAGGGCATCTTCAGGCTGCTATTGACAGACCTCGCTTAGAAGATCAGTGATCGTTCAAATTCAAGGGTGAGCCAGTTCTTCCGGGCTGCCATGAGTTCTCTTTCCGTCTATGTCCACATTTCGGACTTCGACCTTCTAGTTAGTTATTAGTATATTAGTTTGGGGTTGTAACCATTCTTATTTAGATATATGAATCTTGTTAGAGATTTGGTACGTTGACTTTCAGGTTCTAGGCATATTTTCCGCATTTTGTTTAGTTGTTAGACGATTGTTTGGAGTTTATGGGAACTCCCTGTTCCTTTCCTTAGTATTTGAGTTGCTTCTGTAACTTAAATGCTTTACTATTTTAGTTGTAGTAATGGTTCTCTAACCGAAGGGTTAGTGTGGTGCCAATCACGATAGTCTGGGTCGTGACAAAGTTGGTATCGGAGCCTAGGTTCGTTGATCTCGATGTACCAAAACGAGTCTAGTAGAGTCTTGCGGAACGGTACGGAGGCATATGTACTTTTCTTCGAGTGGCTATAGGACTTTAGGAAATCTCTATGTTTTCTCTTATCTCCTTTCCTGCTATAACTTTATTCCAATTGGTATCTGGCGATTCAAATTAATATCTAACCTCTTTCACTCTTCTGCCAGCAGATGGTTAACACTACATTCAACGGCATCAGGCCCATAGCTCCCATCAATGCTCCAACTGAGTAATCTGCAGCGAGAGGTCGCGGTCGAGGCAGGGGTAGAAGAAGAGCTAGGGGTAGAGGCTGATGAAGAGTGAAGCCTACTGGGGATGGAGCATCGGTTGAAAATAATTCCAGAAATGAGGCCCCTCTTGCACATCATGAAGAGGTAGAGAAGAACATAGAGGTTGAGGAAGAGGAGAATGTTGCGCAAGAGAAAGAGGTGCAGGCTGAGACTTCAGGTATTCCCCCTTTGTACCCAGTGTTAGCTCAGCAGATCGTGTCGTTCTTGAAAGGATTGGTTGGTCCTGGAGTGTTTCCCTCTGTTCAAGCAACTCAAGCTCCCACTAATCCCCCTGTTGCTATCACTATCCCCAAGGTGGAGGGAATGTAGGTAATGATACTTTCTTTCATCCTTTGTTGGGTCTTGTTATGACTGACAATGAGCATGAAATGTTAACTAAGTTTTTGAAGCTAGAGCCTCATGTATTTCTTGGTTCTGAGAGTGAGGATGCTTATGAGTTTATTTCATATTGTTATGAGAGGCTTCATAAGTTAGGAATTGTCCATCAGCATGGATTGAGTTCGTGACTTTTCAACTTCAAGGTGAGGCTAAGCAGTGGTGGAGAGCTTATGTGGAATGCAGATCATCAATTTTACCTCCACTTACTTGGACTCAGTTTCATGCCCTGTTTTTAGAGAAGTATGTGCCTAGGTCTTTGAGGGATCACAAGAAGGATGAGTTCATGACTTTGGAGAAAGGTGGTATGTCTGTGGCTGCTTATGAGAACAAGTTCCATGCTTTGTCTAGATATGCTACTCAATTGGTGACTATTGAGGAAGAGAGGATCTGCTTATTTGTTAAGGGACTTAATTCTGAGTTGCAGGTATTATCTGTTCATATGACCTCTGCAGGAAAAAGTTTTAATGAAGTTACAGACTTTGTGAAAAAAGTGGAGGGGGAGAGACTAGACGATCAAGCTAAGGCATTGGCAAAAAGGGCCAAGAACTCGGGTAACTTTCAAGGTTCTTACTCCAAGGGGTCCGGAAAGCCAATGCTTGAAGCCAAGCCAATTCAGTTCGTTATGCCCGCCTATACAGGTAATTACTCGAGAACTCCACCTTATAATTTGATTCAGGATAGCCAAGGAGTCGCACCTTCAGTAGGCAGCATGCCATCCTTTATTCGTACTTGCTATAATTGTGGAGAACCTAGTCATATGAGGAGAGATTGTCCCCACCCGCACATAATGGATTCTGCTAACAGCAGACTAGAGCAGTGGTACCTACAGGAAATGGTAATAATGGCCGAGGGCGTCCACGAGGTGCAGTGCAACCAGGCATGGAAGAAGCTCGTCAAGATGATAGAGCTCAATGTTATGCCTTTCCGGGAAAGAGTGAGGCAGAAGCGTCTGACGCAGTGATCACAAGTACTATTCTTGTCTGTGATCGGATGGCTAATGTGTCATTTGATCCGGGTTCTACTTATTCTTATGTATTCGTGCAATTTGCCTCAAAATTTGCTATGATTTGTGATATACTTGATGCCCACATCAATGTTTCTACCCCTGTTGGAGAGTCAGTCATAGTCACCCATGTCTATCGTTCTTGTCCTATTTTGTTTATGGGTTTTCAGACTTGGGCAGATTTGGTAATTTTGGATATGACTGACTTTGACATAATCTTAGGCATGACTTGGTTGTCTCCCTATTATGTTGTGCTTAATTATAATACTAAGTTTGTGACTCTAGAAATTCTGGGAAGGGAAAAATTAGAGTGGGAAGGGGTGTACAAGCCTAAGCAAGCTAAGATTATATCCTCCATTCGGGCTAGTAAACTGGTAGGGCAGGGTTGTTTGGCTTAATTGGCTCATATTAGGGATGTTGATGTTGAGTCTCAATCCATTGAGTCTATTCATGTGGTATCATAATTTAGAAAAGTGTTTCCTACTGATTTGTCTGGTATGCCTCCAGACAGAGATATAGATTTCTGCATTGATTTAAAACCTAGTACTCGTCCCATTTCTATCCCTCCATATCGCATGGATCCGACAGAAGTAAGAGAGCTTAAGGCTCAAATCCAAGGGCTTCTTGATAAATGATTTATTCGTCCTAGTGATTCCCCATGGGGTGCCCCAGTTTTATCTAAGATTGATCTAAGGTCTGGATACCATCAGTTGAAAATTAGGCCTGAGGATGTGCCTAAGACGGCGTTTAGAACCCGTTATGGGCACTATGAGTTTCTAGTTATGTCTTTTGGTTTGACAAATGCGCCTGCAGCTTTCATGAGTTTGATGAATGGGGTGTTCAAACCATTCCTTTATTTATTTGTTATAGTCTTCATTATTTTGGTCGATTTGTGAAGAACTTCGCTTCTATCGCCACTCACTTGACAAATTTTACCAAAAAGGAGATACATTTGAATTGACTGAAAAATGTGATGAGTGCTTTCAAAAGCTCAAGACTCTTTTGACACCTATTCTAGCACTACCGGTTGAAGGTAAATATTTTATTGTTTATTGTGATGCTTCACATTCTGGTTTAGGTGATGTGTTTATGCAAGATAAGAATGTTATAGCTTATGCATCGTGTCACTTGAAGGTGCATGCGAGGAATTACCCAACACATGATTTGGAGTTGGCAGCGGTAGTGTTTGCTCTTAAGATCTGGCGATATTACCTCTATGGTGTTAAGTGTGAGGTATTTACTGATCATCGTAGTTTGCAGCATGTGTTCACTCAAAAGGATCTGAATTTGAGACAACGAAGGTGGATGGAGTTACTTAAGGATTATGATGTGACCATTCAATATCATCTAGGTAAGGCTAATGTGGTGGCAAACGCTTTGAGTTGAAAAACAGTGAGTATGGGTAGTTTAGCTTGCTTGAGTGTATCCAAGCAACCCTTGGCAAAATAAATTCAGACCTTGGAGTCTAAGTTCATGTAGTTGGGCATCTCAGAAAGAAGTGGAGTGTTAGCTAGCATTGAAGTAAGGGCCACGTTCATTGAGGAGATCAAGGACAAACAATTTGAGGATGAAAATTTGAATGAACTCAAGATGAAGACTGCGATTGGTAAGGCACAAGAGACCACTCTTGATGCGGAGGATGTGCTCAATTTTAAAGGAAGGATTTGTGTTCCTAAAGTAGATGACTTGATTCAGAAATTGTTGGCAGAATCTCATGGTTCGCGATATTCTATTCATCCAGGTGTGACCAAGATGTACCGAGATTTGAAGTGAATTTATTGGTTGTCGGACATGAAGAAGGATATAGCGGAGTTTGTGGCTAAGTGTCAAAATTGCCAACAAGTGAAGTATGAACATCAAAGGCCTGCAGGTTTGCTTCAGAGAATGTCAATTCCAGAATGGAAGTGGGAAAGGATAGCCATGGATTTTGTGGTTGGTCTTTCCAAGACTTTGGGGAAGTTTGAGTCTATTTGGGTAGTGGTTGACAAATTGACTAAGTCAGCCCATTTTATTCTGGTCAGAATAGATTATAATACTGAGCAATTGGCTAAAGTTTATGTGAAAGAGATAGTAAGGTTGCATGGGGTGCCCCTCTCTATCATCTCAGACCGTGGTACCCAATTCACATCCAAGTTTTGGAAGAAATTATATGATGAATTGGGCACACAACTCACTTTTAGTACAATCTTCCATCCAAAGACGGACAAATAGTCAGAGAGAACTATTCAAGTGTTAGAAGATATGTTGAGGGCATGTGTGATTGATTTTGGAGGACATTGGGATAAGTTCATACCTTTGTGCGAGTTCTCCTATAATAATAGTTATCACTCCAGCATTGATATGACACCATTTGAGGCACTTTATGGGAGGGAATGTAGATCACCCATAGAATAGTTCGAGGCATGAGATGTGAAACCTTTGGGGGTTTATTTAGTGAAGGATGCTCAAGATAAGGTGAGGAGTATTCAAGCTAAGCTTTAAGCAGCCCAGAGTAGACAGAAAAAGTATGCAGACCATAAGGTAAGAGATATGACATTTCAAACCGGTGAGAATGTTCTTCTTAAGGTATCACCCATGAAAGGGGTGATGAGATTTGGCAAGAATGGCAAGCTAAGTTTGTGATACATTGGTCCCTTTGAGGTTCTTGAATGCGTAAGGCCAATGACGTATAGATTGGCCTTACCTCCTAATCTATCGGGTGTTCATCTAGTATTTCATGTGTCCATGTTGAAGATATATCATGGTGACGGGGATTATATCATTAAGTAGGACTCAATTGTGTTAGACAAAGACCTCCAATGTGAGGAGGAACCGATTGTAATTCTCGATCATGATGTGCGTAAGTGGAGGACCAATGAGATTAAGTTTGTGAAGGTACAATGGAAGTATCATTCAGTTGAGGAAGCTACTTGGGAAATCGAGAAGGACATGTGAGACAAGTATCCCCAATTGTTCGTCGATTCAGGTACTACTTCATTCTTTCTTTAGCCTGTTTTTCCTAAGTTTATCACTCAGGGACAAGTGATGGATAAATTGGTATCTATTGTAACGACATGTTCCCATCGTTATAGAAAATCCAACGGGGAAAATTTTTTGGCCGGAAAACTTTTTCGTAGTAACTTGAATTTTCCCAACCTAGTCTAAATTTGGACGAAATCGGAGTCAGTAAGGTCTAGGGAAATCTGGTAACAATTGGGTGATCGAATTATGAATTTTATCACATGAGTAGATAGTTAAGATGTTAAAGAACCCGTATAACTTTACGAAAATGAATTCGGGTGAGTAGAACTCCTGAAACTGATCTTAGCGTGAGCGAGTAGTTTCTGAGTGTCGTTGGTTGAAGGTGTGTTGTGAAATGGGGTATTGGAATTATTAAATTAGCTCACTTTTCCGTGCAAATCGCTTCAGCTGGGATTTCTGCCGCCAGGGCGGAGCCGCTGTAGCGGGGTGGTACTGCTCTGGCGGGACAGACGCGACTTAAAGTCGGAAATAAACCCCAAAATTGTTTTATTCTGCAATTTTCAAACTTGAGAGCTAAGGAACGAACCCAGGGCTTTTCTTGACAGGTTTCCATAATTCTTGAGGCTAAAGATAAGATTTTCACTCCCCGAATCCATTATTCGATCCGTAGAACGTAATCTAATGGGTAATTATCGATGGGGAAGAGTTTTGCTATGAGAATTATGGTGGAAAAAGCCCTAATCTGGGTATAATGATCATGGGTATGATCTACGGTTGATAGAATTATTAGTATTTCGGGTAATTAGTTATTGTTTATTGATTCCCGTGTTAAATTAATTATTTGTAGACCAAGAGCAAGCGGAACGAATCTAAAAAAGGAAGAATCAAGTTTCTTAGGGGATTCAAGCTTTGTTTGAGGTAGGTGATGGTTGTGATTTTATGATTGTGTGATATATGTCTGTTCTTGCTTCATTATAATGCGTGTATGTATGCGAATGTTGCATTATTGATCACACTTGTTGTAAATATGGGATCGGTTGTCACATTCCGGCATAAACATTGGATCGGGTACCACGTTCCGTTATACTAATTGTTTGGATTTGGGCTTCATGAGAGGACCAATGACTTGTCGTAACTGTGTATCTTGAGAAATGTGAAACCGTACTTTGTATTCGTAAATTATGATGATATTGTATATGTTCGGTGTATGCATGTTATTGTATTGTTGTATTGACTTATGTATGTAGCACTTAGTGGATAGCCGCGTGATCCTACCAGTACACTGTGGTTGTAGATTGATACTGCACTTGCTCTTATTTTGTTGAGTACAGGGAATCTTCAGGCGGCTATTGACAGACCTCGCTTAGAAGATTAGTGATCGTTCGAATTCAAGGGTGAGCCAGTTCTTCCGTGCTGCCATGAGTTCTCTTTTCGTCTATGTCCACATTTCGGACTTAGACTTTCTAGTTAGTTATTAGTACATTAGTTTGGGGTTGTAACCCTTCTTGTTTAGATGTATGGATCTTGTTAGAGTTTTGGTACGTTGACTTTAAGTTCTAGGTGTATTTTCCGCATTTTGTTTAGTTGTTAGACGATTGTTTGGAGTTTATGGGAACTCCTCATTCCTTTCCTTAGTATTTGACTTGCTTCTATAACTTAAATGCTTTAGTATTTTGGTTAAGTTGATAGTTTGGGTTGTAGTAATGGTTCTCCCATCGGAGGGTTAGTGTGGGTGTCAATCATAATGGATTGGGTCGTGACATATCTCAACACTATAAATAAAGATATCACTCACCATTTGGAATAGACACTTGAATAAGAAGAAAAGTCTTCTCTTTCATCTGCTTATCTTGTCTTCTTCGCTTAATACTATACTAGGGAAGTTGTCCGCGCATCGCACGGTGGTTAAAATTTTTAAGGGTTAATTTTACAAAACTCACCTCCGCTGTGGTTTACAATATTACGTATATCTGCCTTATTTTGATTTTTTTGGTAACCATTCTTTAAATTTATTTAAAATAAATATAAATTAATTATAATTTGACAACTTTGTTCGTTTGTATTAATTTCTTCATATTAATCCACATTATTTTAAAAATTGACTTATATAATAAAAGTTTTAAAAAAATAAATCGATATGAAGAAGTGTGAATCTTTGTTTGGTAAAAAGAACATGTTTATAAATATTTATATAATATATATTATAGTATAAACTTATTTGTGTTGATTTATTTTTAAAGTATTTATTAAATAAGTCATGTTTTTAATAATATGCATTAATATGAAGAAATTAATACAAAGAAGGAAAAATATGTGAAGTTATAATTGATTTATATTTATTTTAAATAATTTTAAAGAATTGTTACAAAAAAAAATGTAGGCGTAATATCGTAAACTACAGAAAAGGTGAGTGTTATAGGGCGAAATGCAAAGGAATTATCCCATTTTTTAATTAAAAAATTAGTTTTAGATCTCTATCAATGTGATGTCTTCTTTTTTCTCCAGTTATAACATCATTAATTGTTCTAATTATATTATATTATCAAGATAAATACCAACATGATTTTTTTTTTGTTAAACTTAACAATTAATATATATATATATATATATCCTTTAATTAATTTCATTTCTATTGTACATAGCAAATATTTTGTAGTAAATTATGATACACATACATACAAGCATTTATTGGAAATTGACCCTTTTAATTTCTTTTAATCTAAATAAAAGTTAAAAAATATTTTCTATAATTGTTATTAAATAAAATAAAAATGAAATTAAAATTAAAAAGAAACTAAAACAACCATTGAATTACATTTTTTTCTGGCATATACTCTTTCCTTATCGTTTATCCTTCACTAATGCCTCTATTATTGTTTTTTTTCTCCCTATATGTTGTACAAGTAAAAGAACACAAATATAAAAATAAAAAAGGTAAAAGAATTGTATACAAACTACAAAGTAGTAGTGATTCAACTTCATTAAATTGAAGTTTGCTAATAATTAC
This sequence comes from Solanum acaule, assembly GCA_036250505.1. Classification (NCBI taxonomy): domain Eukaryota; kingdom Viridiplantae; phylum Streptophyta; class Magnoliopsida; order Solanales; family Solanaceae; genus Solanum; species Solanum acaule. Next base: position 13,399 of record JAJOOR010027948.1, read on the forward strand.
TTTTAGGGCCTGTTTGGAAAGTCACCTTGGTAATTGGATTCGGTGTAATTACATTGTTTGTCCTTTTTGGTTGGACAGGTAATTACTTGGTCAGTAGGTAATTGGTGTAATTGGCAAGGGGTAATTACACTCTCCAATTCACATGGAGGGGCTATGAATTGCTAGTAATTACATGGTATAATTACCATATTACTTTTTAATTTCTATTTTTATTTTTTTGTTTTAATTTTTTTATTTCTATTATTTTAAGTTCTTTTTTTATTTTTACTATTCTAAAAATTTCTAAAAGTTTATTTTATATTATTATATTTCATTTTCTTCTCATTTTCAACCTTCATGTGATTCTATGCAATTTTTTTCGTATTATCTATTTCTTTATGTTATTCTTATTTTCTCATTAGCATAATTTTATTAGTATTCCAATTTTTAAATTAAAATAGAATTAATTGTTAAGTAAGGTTATAGACTTACGTTTTTAAAAAAAAATCATATTTATGTATGTTATGTTGAAATTTACGAAAAGAGTATTATATAAAAAAAATTGTTTTGAATTTATAACTTTTGTTATATTTTCAGTTTCATTTGTTTTAGAAACATTGAATTCACATTGCAAGTCATTTTTTAATTAGACTTGATAGATTATATTTTTGTCAAACATTTTAATAATTTATGACATTTTATTTATTTATCAATCTTTTTATCAAACATGCATTCCACGATGTCCGTAGAAACTTCATACTTTTAGTTTTTATGATCAATTCAATTGAAATATGTTAATTTGAAAAAATATAAATCAATTATTTTTTCATAATATTATTTAAGAACATATGTTTATTAATTAGTATATTTTCAAAAAATAATATATATCTTAAATATTTAATTTAATATCATTTATAAAGTTTCTTATTTGTCTAATATAAATTTTAAATAATTAAATTTTATTTTAAAAAATAATATAATTTTATGATTGTAATTGTGCATCCAAACAGAAAATGTGTAATTACAGTGTGGCATCCAAACAAGACATGTGTAATTACACTGAGGCAAATAAAAAGGTCAGTGTAATTACTAGGCTGGTGTAACGACCCGAACCGTCGTTATTTAGGAAAACAAAAATTCGTGAAAATTCTAGGCCACTGTCCCGCCAGGGCGGGCCAGATGTCGCTAGGACGGCGGCGCCACGATGGAGTAAGTTGGCGCCAGAGCGGGATAGGCGAGACAAAATGTAAATAACGTGAAATCCTATTTTCTCCTTCTTCCTAAAATACCTAGATTAGACGTAAATCACCCAGAAACCCTCCAAAAAACTGCTCCAAGCTTGGGAAAGAAGGAGCAAGAGATTCTAGCGTAAGGATGGTGATACCTTGCGGATTCTTGGCCAAATTCACTATCATGTCGTCCGGAAAACCAGAGAATTATTTGCAAGTCCTCTGTGCAGCTGCTTGGCATCCAGGTAGGCTAGGTTTTACTAATTGAGTAGTTATAAATCTGTGCTCACTGCGTAATATAATGTAATTCAATGGTAGGAGTTATGTGTGGGCCTTCGTGCACCGAACAAAAGATAATTTAATCATAGGAAGAAGCCTTAGGTGATAAACTAGGGATAAGTTGGTCGAATTATGGTTAAGTGATATATGTCGTTGAATAATTCATGGTGATGGGTGTGATTGCATGATTGTGTGGTATATGTTGTTCTTGCTTCATTATGATAAGTGTATGTATGTGAATGTTGCATTGTTGATCACATTAATTGTAAAAGAGGATATACGAATGATCATGAATGCCATGAATCATGGCTTGATTATATGGCTTGAGAATATGATTTGTGATTGTGATTGTGGCTTGTTGAATGGATCGGGTGTTGCGTTTCGACACACTAACTTGGATCGATTGTCACGTTCCGGCATAATTATGGGATCGATTGCCACGTTTCGGCATAATCATTGGATCGGGTACCACGTTCCGGTATGCTAACTGTTTGGGTTTGGGTTCCTTGAGAGGACTAATGATTTGACATAATTGTATGCCTTGAGGATTGTGAAACTATACTTTGTTTGTAACAATAATTGATGTTGTATTTCCCGGAGTTGTTTATGGTTATGAGGACTTATGTTTGATTGTTCTCCTATGTTGAGTAAAATTGATATGTACCTTGATGTTGGGTGAATCGGAAGGGGCATACCCAACCGAGATGTGATACGGTAAGTGGGCAGTCAACTTTTCAAGAATTGTTAATGTCCGAGTAAAGGGTGTCGTGTGTTGTAATGGCGAGGAGTGGGGGTAATGTACGTGATGTAAGTGCTTAGGTGAATTTCACTTTGGGGAAAGGGATTTGTGGTTAGTAGTCAGAAAGCTTGATGTAATGTACTATGTGGCCATGACTGGGTAATATGAGGAGGAAGTAAGGGTATGATGTGAGCGGTTAGTTGGAAGGCTTGTAGTTGTATTGTGGGTTTTTCTATGTGTTAGAATGGTTAGGCTATGATTAAGAACCTAATAAGTAGGTTGATCAAGAGGGTGGTTAGTAGTAAGAGCACTAGTGTAATTCTGAGGTTTTCAAGAAGGGTAAAGGTGGAGAAGCAAGGGGTTTTATTGCATGATCTTACTAGTTGTTTTCTTATGTTGTGTGGTGGGCGTCAGATTGATCGATGATGCCTACCAGTACGTGTGGTTACTGATACTACTCTTGCTATGCCTTTTGGGCATAGACTGGATGCAGGTTGGTGGTGTTTCATTAGGTGAAGACGAAGAATTCTCCAGCAATTTCTATCTTTCCTTCTGCATGGTAGGAGTTGTATTTTTTATTTATGATGTCCAGTTTGTACTCTTAGTAGCTCTTGTACCTGTTTAGACTAAATCCTTGGGGGTGGTAGTTATTTTACAAGTTTTAAATGAATTTGTGTTAAAGGGTCTTTTTATAAAATCCCGTTATTATCTTTATCTCTGTTTCCTTTAATTTTTCGCATGTTTTAACTATTGGGATTTGAGGGTTCTCCTACTTAGGTGGTAGTATGTAGGTGCCCGCACGGCCTGATGGGTTGGATCGTGACAACTGGTAATTACTACCCTAGTAATTACATCAATTCCAATTACCAAGTGGCTTTCCAAACAGACCCTTAACGATTGAAGAAATGAAACAAATATGTTACTGATTTAAATGCTAAGTATTGATGTTTATTACTCAATGAAAACTTATCTCCTCCTCATAATTAAGACTTATAAATATGTTATAGTAAAAGTTGTAACTTCATAATTATATATATAAAAAAATATTATAATAAGGATAAAGAAAAAAAAAATTATAATACCAATATTTCGATATAAAAAACAGCTATAAAAAATTAAATATGACTAAAAGAATCATATACCTTTTTATAGATTTATTACAACAAAATATTGAAAAATTTGTCAATTGAAGAACAAAAGTTAATATTTATTTCCAAGAAAATAAGAGTAGCATACTCCTTTCAGGCTTTTGTTCTTATTTAAACGGTGTTTATATATATATATATATGGTTATTTCGTGTTGTTTGGTTATAATATTATTATATCATTTATTTTATTACTTTTTTATTGACATTTTTATGAGGAAAATAAGAGACCAAATTATATAAATAGAAATTATACAACAAATAACTCTCATACTTCTAAAATTCAATTATTTGTGCTTCGAATTAAATTTTAAGTTCGTATACAAAATATACTTAAGGGGCATCATAAAATACACGAGAAAAAAAGAATGAAAGAAAGAAAAAATAATACAATACACATACCATTGCGACTTTAGTCATTAAAAGTAGAAGGAAAAATAAAATGAACACATAATTGTCTAAGATCTTGTCATATCCACTTCACAAGCCTATCAATACTCAAAACTTTCTTCTTCTTTTTCAAGTCAAACAAAGGTAGAGAGACATCACTCTTGTTGATATTCACTTCACAAATCTATCACTATTCAAAAGCTTTCTTCGTATAAAAATTAAATTTAAGAGGCATCAAAGAGATATATAAGAATAAAAAGAGAGAAAAAAAAAAGAAATAGTACAATACACATATCATTGAAAAATAGAAGGGAAAAGAAATCAATAAATAATTATCTAAGCTCTTGTCAATATCCACTTCACAAACCTATCACTATTCAAGAGTCTTCTTCTTTTTCAAGCCAAATAAAAGCATGAATATAATACTATGGTGAAAATGAAGGGTAACTTTGGATAGAATATCATGAAACAAAAAATATGAATTTATATAAAAAAATAATGGAGGAATACCATAAGGTTTCATATTTAATATTTAAAGGTTATGAATATGAAAAGTTGAAAATTATGAGAGTTATGAATATATGCACATTATATCTAATAAAGAAGATATATTATAGTGGGAGGTGAAAAGTTGAGTACTGCAATATAAAGACTTTATGAGATATTAAAAATAAAATAAATAATTAAATGAAGAAAAATGGCCAAAAAAAGGAGAAAAAAAATAAATATGAATGGAGGCCATAGAGATGTGTCACATCACCTTGTCTATGTTCCTCCTTTATATATATATATATATATATAGAGAGAGAGAGAGAGAGAGATTGTTCGGAGCTTGATTTTATAACACGTTATCAACACGAATATGCTCTAAAAATTGTAGTACTTCGTAAAAGAATTATAGCTAAAACACTTGTGAGCAGGAACAGGTTCTATCTATTTTTTCTTGTTACACATTTATATTTTCAAAAGTTCCTCTTATAATAATAATTTATTTTAGTGTATATGTGTTGTATGAAGAGGTAGAACATATTGGTTTGTTTTACTTTAACAATTTTATACATTGGTATATGGTTATACTAACAATTCTTCTTTTCTGAAAAGAATTGAAAAAATAAAGATGTATATCTTCATGTTGATTTTCTAAGTATTAATTATGAGGAACTTATTAATATTTATAATTACTAGAGGTGAGAAAACTCTCATAGTCTTATTTTGATTAAATTTTCTTCTATAATTCTTGATTTTTTTTAGGTTCATGGCTGAGTTCTATTGGTTTTGACTTATATGGCATTGATCGAAGGGTAAGACGGTGGGTTCAAGTCCTATTGCACCAAAAGGGTAAGACATCCGGTTGAATATAATGTATCCGGATGCTACAATTTTTAAGACATTTTTGTAAAATAGAAAAGAGTAGGGATAAAATGTAATTTAGGTTTTACACTATGTGATTTATGTAAGTTATACTAAATAATTTGCTCATCTAGAAACTATTGATAGGGCTAAAAAATATGGGACACCCCTGCCTAAAGGATACATAGGAGGTTTTAACATGGTTCAGAGTGTGTTAGACATGTCTAATCCGATTGGTTCAAGCACACATTGCACATATAGTAAAAAAAAATCATAAAGAATTGGTTAAAATGGTTATTGTTTGTGGTTTGCCTTATGTTTTTTCTTCACATTCCCATCTTATTCATTATATTCGGCTGGTGTATAACCCTTCTTTTCAAGATTTTTCAAGAAAAATAATTAAAAATGATATTTTTAAATATCAAGTTAAACATTGGCATTATCTTTGTTGCTTATTTGTATATTTTGATGGTAGAATATCTAATAATTCTGATATGAATTTTAATTTTAATGATAATGATTATTTTATTGTTACTGTCCAGTGAATTGATCATGATTGAAATATGCAATATATATATATAGGCTATAAATATGTTAGCTTACCTATACATTAGCTATACACTAACTATACATTATGATACATTAAAAAAATTTAATATAATTTAATGATATATGATGTATACACAGACTATACATGAAATATATAATAATGATTCAATTTCGATCATCTCAAAATCACCTCTAAACAATTTCAAAATTTAGATATGAAATCCTTTCGATATCTCAAATCTTTTAATATATAATTCGCCTAAAACGTTCAGATTTTTGATAAGTTGAACCTTTTTTTTAAAAAAAAGGGTGGACAAAGAAGATCAATGATGCAGAAGAAGAATGATGAAGCAAAAGAAGATGAAGAAGAAGAATGACGAAAAACACGAAGAAGAAAAAGCAGCAGTAACAATCATTAATGTCAAAATTGAAAGAAAGAAGAAGAAGCAGCCATTGATAGCCGAATTGAAAGGAAGAAGAACATAATTGGCAAATTTTGATAATTTTGAAAATTGAGTTATAGTAAAACCTCATTAAATTGATATTTGGTTAATTAATAATTTCTTTATGATAATATTTTTCTCCGATCCCGACTTGGGGCAACGGAAAAAATCACTCATTTCGATAAGATAATATATTTTCAGAAGATCCCTATATAAATACATATTGTCCCATTAATATTATAAATTAATAATTTTTTAAAAGTACAAATATATCTAAGATAATTTAGTGAAATATGATTTCATTGTGTTTTGTTTTTTGTTAAAATTTAAATCTGATTGAAGCCCATCTCTAACTTTTCTTAGTGCATCCAAAAGTTCTGGTGGTCTTTTCGAACCGTACAATAAAATAGTGAAGAGTTTTAGATGCGATAAGTGTTTTCTCACGCGTAACTGATTTCAAAGGTATTGTATCATCTTCAATTTTACCATCAATATTATTTAAGCTCCAGACCTCTGAACATGTATCATTTTCACCCGGGTAATCTAATAGGTTATTAATGTCCATTTTATTGTGGTAACCAAGATCATTAATCATGACCTCAAGTTTATGGATGGTTTTTTCAAGTGGTTCATTTAAATTCTCTGAGATTTCATTCCCTTAACAAATTTTATAGTGTCGAAACACTCTTTAAATTAATAAATACTAATTTACGGTTAATTAATATCTCTATATTTTATGGTCCCACCTATACTAATTTAGTGAAGTTTTACTGTAATTTGATGTTAAAGTAAAAAGTCGAGTTACCACTTTGCATAAGTAAACCACATTTTACACAATTTGACCAATTAAAAATCACCTCAAAGCATTTGCGTGAGTAACCACATTATAAACATGTAGATTGAGCTTCAACGGCCCATTAGGAAGCCCAGTTATCTAACATTCCGCATCTTGAGCCAAATAAAAGCCCTAGTACAAATCCTCATTAGGTTTTCCATATCGCCATATACCCCATCACATTTCTGCCTCTAACTCCGCCGTTATCCTCCGTTCATCGTTCTCCGATCAATGGTAAGCCGAGTAATCATCGTCAATACTGTTAATTCTACGTAACTTTGTTTTTTCAATTTCTGAATTTTGGTATTCTTTGTAGGCTCCAAAGAAGGCACAAGCTCCACCTCCATCTTCCAAGCCAGCAAAGTCCGGCGGTGGAAAGCAGAAGAAGAAGGTCATCACTTTCTACTGATTCTGTTACTGATATAATTTTGGTTATTCGATGAGAATTTTGAAGGTACTTATGTAGATTTGTTATACATGAATGCAGAAGTGGAGCAAGGGAAAGCAAAAGGAAAAGGTGAACAACATGGTGTTGTTCGACAAGTCTACATACGATAAGCTACTCTCTGAAGCTCCTAAGTATAAGCTTATCACTCCTTCTGTCCTCTCCGATCGTCTCAGGGTATTTTTTTTCTCTCTAATTTCAATTTTTACTTTTCCGGTGGTTGATTTGAGTATCTGCTTTTCTGTGGAACATTGTCAATTCCACACTAGATCAATTATCGTATTTATTTATGTATGTATATGGTAAAGTTGATATCTTATCTATTAAAGTAGATTTTAGGTTTGTGATCTGGAGTATCACAGCACACACTAATGATTTTGTGGCCATGGTGCGATCATAGCCCACATATACATTCTATTTCTTGATTATTCCACTATGCCTAAAGGTAGCTTCCCTGGTGCTACATCAATCCCTGAGAATTATTTGGACCTTAATATTAGTGTGAAATTGTTCTCTTGAGAAATGTATATCAAGTTATATTTGATTTTAGCTTAAAAGATGGTATGTTATAGTAGTCTAAACTATTGTCTTAGAAATTGTAAAGAGTTATTTTTGATGCTCCTCCAACGAATACTCCGTCCATATCCATCCCTCTGTCCCATTTTTGACTATAGTTTTCTCAATCTTCTTAAATATTTTGAATTCTTAGCTATTTTGACTTGCAGTACTTTTCATTTGTCTTCAAATATGTAAGATTTATTTAAAATATTTGAAGAATCTATAACTGATAGTCAAAATCAAGTGTCTTTACCTTCATATACCAAACTCCTGCACAAGTATTGGGACAGGGTAAGTAGTTAACATGACAATTTAGATGTTAGGTTTCTGTAATTGTTTTGCTATTTGGGCTTCCTCTACGTGGATTCTAGAGTTCCAATCAGTATCATGAAGGATTCCACCAGTATCACCTGTCCATCTGATGAAGCATTTTTCTTGTGTCTGTGGCTTACAAGTATGTAGTTGAGGCCTTGTGGATTTTTTAGAGGGCGTTTTGTGTGATGGTGGTTGCCATTTTGTCTGTGTCTGTTTGCTGTATGATGTGCCAAACATAGGAGAACCATCAAAGCGTTAATAGAAGGATGAACTACTATTTAATGATCTGTTCTTGTTGTCAAGTGTAGTTTGTTTCATTATGCTTATGCTCATGCATATCATGATGCTAAATTTTGATTATAAAATTGTTTGTTTATGCTAATGTTATCAGTATTTGTTTGGCATTGGCAGCAATATTTGAGTCACGGTACATTTGTTTGTATGCTAATATGTCATTGTAATTTTGCTAATGTTGATTTGAATGAATGTCCAGATTAATGGATCACTTGCTAGGAAGGCAATTAGAGATTTGATGGCTAGAGGTTCAATCAGGATGGTGTCTGCTCATGCTAGCCAGCAGATCTACACCAGGGCTACCAACACTTAATATGCGTTACTTCATTTGCTTACATAGCTCTTGTAGGGGCTACTTGTTTTAGAAATTTCTAAGCTTATTTTGGAAAATAAGCAATAGTTTTGATGGCAGTTACTATTTTGACTATGCTGGCTATTTAATTGAGTTATTTATCTCTACTCGTCTTTTGATGTTGAAAATAGATGCTCTTCCCTTAGGTGTCTAGAATTCCAAATGAGTTCACTCCCCTCTTCCCCGAAAGTTTGTGACGAAGTGA
>JAJOOR010027949.1:0-33646 GCA_036250505.1 Solanum acaule
CTTCCAAGAAGGTTGACCAAAGTCAACTTTTCAAGTTATAAAAATCTCCAAAACAGGGAAACGGGCCTAAAACCCAAACGAACGACCAGGCAACCGAATAGTCAGTGCCAGCAAGTCATAAATGACTTGGGGTCGCTACAGGAACGCTCTAAACGAGGGAATGAATTCTTTAATTTAAAAATGACCTGGAGGGTCGTTACATCTAATATACCAAAAATTCAAATTTATAATAAGCGCTAATTATTCAGTAGCAATAAATGATAGAAACATAGATAAATCCCTAGTATTGTATTGGAAAATGTCAGGCATAGAGTTAGCCCCAAGAAGTAAGATATTCACAGCAAGATGTAAAAATCTATATGTACTAACAACAAAACATAAAATAACAGCATAAAATAAGATAAATAGAATAAAGATAGAAAATCCTTTTGAACAAATTGTTACAGTAATAGATAATAATGACTACAGTTATAAGGAAATGGATATAGAAGAAAATTTAGAAATAGTAAGTGACAGAATAAGTACATCAAAAAGAATGAAAGGTATAAACCATAGTAATGAAACACCCCAACTTTCAAGAAAATCCATAGATTATCAAATAATAAAAGATATAGAACCATAACATTACTACATAACTGGAATAATAGAACAAAGAAAGTATATTATAATAATAAATACTGATCAAGAAGAAAATTATATACCAAGAGAGTTAGTTACAGAAGAAGAAATAACCTCTAAAGAACAAATGTGACCAGAATTACCAAAAGAATTATTAAATTTTGATGAAGTAGTAGAAAAAGAAATAATTATTGGAGGAATAGTAATACAAATAAAATTCAAAATTCACCAAGTAGATACCATAATATTAGGAATAAAATGGTTGGAAGGAATGAAACCATATAATTTAGAAAATACACAATTGACCATAACATATAAAAATAAGAAAGTTACAATAAAAAGAACAATATGAAAATATATATACTTGCAAAAATAAGAGTAGAAAATTACTACAACAGATATTATACCCCTATGCTAGATACAGGAGCAAAAGCTAATAAATGCAAACACAATTGTTTACCAGAAGAAAAATGGGAAAAGCTAAAAACGCCAATAGTAGTAATAAGATTTAACAATGAAGGAAGTATGATAACATATAAAGCAAAAAATATAAAATTACAAATATGGGATAAGATATTAACTATTGAAGACATATATAGTTATGAATTCATAAATAAGGATATGCTTTTAGGAATGTCATTCTTAGAAAAACTAGATCCCCATGTGGTAACAAAAACACACTGGTGGTTTACTACACCATGTAAACAAAAGGTAGGAGCAAAAAGGGTAAACAACAAAAATAGAAAAATTACGCCATGGATCAAAGGAAGTGAAAAGATTAGTCAAAAACTAGAAAATATTAACGAAAATAACCATAATATCGAATTAATTGTATTTTCTATAGATAAACTAAAAATAATTCAAGAAAAACTAGAACCATTATATAGTGAAGATCCCTTAAAAGGATGGGAAAAACATAAGACAAAAATAAAAATCGAACTAATTGATGAAAATAGCATCATAACCCAGAAACCATTAAAATATAATTTCGATGATTTAACAGAATTCAAAATGCATATAAAAGAGTTACTAGAAAATAATTATATACAAGAAAGTAATAGCAAACATACAAGTCCAGCATTTATAGTAAACAAACATAGTGAACAAAACAGAGGAAAAAGCCGGATGGTTATTGACTACAAAAATCTAAATGCAAAAAAAAAACATATAATTACCCAATACCAAACAAAGTATTAAAAATAAGACAACTCCAAGGATACAATTATTTCAGCAAGTTTGATTGTAAATCAGGATTTTACCATCTAAAATTGGAAGGAAAATCTAAAAAGCTAACAACTTTCACAGTACCACAAGGATTCTATGAATGAAATGTATTAACTTTTGGATACAAAAATGCACCAGAAGATATCAACATTTCATGGATAATTACTTTAACCAATTAGAAAATTGTATAGTATACATAGATGATATATTATTATATTCAAGGACTCAAGATGAACATATAAAATTACTAGAAAAATTTATACATATTATAACATACTCAGGAATAAGTCTAAGTAAGAAAAAGGCAGAAATAATGAAAACACAAATAGAATTTCTAGGAATACAAATAGATAAAAATGGTATAAAAATGCAAACACACATAATACAAAAGATAATAAATTCTGAAGAACAAATAGATACGAAAAAGAAATTATAATCATTTCTAGGATTAGTAAATCAAGTAAGATAATATATACCTAATTTAGCAGAAAACTTAAAACCTTTGCATAAGAAATTAAAGAAAGATCTAGAGTATTATTTTGACAAAAAGGATCAAGAACAAATAAGAAAAATAAAATTATTATGTAAAAAATTACCTAAATTATGTTTCCTAGACGAAAATAAAGAATTTACATATATAGTGGAATCAGATGCAAGTGAAATAAGCTACGGAGGAGTATTAAAATATAAATATGATAAAGAAAAGGTAGAACACCATTGCAGATATTATTCAGGAACATTTACAAACCCCAAAATAAAATGGGAAATAAATAGAAAAAAATTATATTCAATATATAAATATGTTTATTAGCCTTTGAACCATATATTATATATAACAAATTTATTGTAAGAACAGATAATACGCAGGTAAAATGGTGGATAACAAGAAAGGTACAAGATTCAGTAACAACCAAAGAGTTACGAAGACTAGTATTAAATATATTAAATTTTACATTTACAATAGAAATAATATTTACTAACAAGAATGTTATTGCAGAATACATCTCAAGACAAAGCTACACAGACTGAAATTGAAAATCCTATAGGAGAGATACTCAAAGCTATGAACCTACTTTGCACAAAAGTAGAAAATATTGATAAAGAGCTACAACAAATAAAAAGTCAGCAGCATGACTATAAACATGCGGAGCTAAGTCGATCAGAAGACTTAAAAATTCCAGAGCTACAAGGTGATGTTGGGAAACACCTAAAAACCCATACTAATGATTTGTTACATGCAGCTACAAGAAGCACATCTGCAACAAAAGAAGAAAATAAAACCAGATATGTTAATACCAATATGAATAAGATATTCGAAAAACCATTTATGCCAAAAACCCAAAAAGATCCATTATTCATGCCACCTCAGTTAAATACCTATAAAGAAAGCCTAGGACAAAACAAAAAGACCTATAACCATATAACCAGAGCTTATATTGAAAACATCCATAAAATACAGACTTTTCTAAACCAAAATCCAAGAGCCAAAAATACAAAAAAACCCCATGAAAACTATATCACACAAAATTTACAAGGATATAATAAACTGATTGCACAACCAGGAACAAGTACAAATCTAGTAGGAACTTGCTACAACTACGGATTGTTAAGTACCGTATATACCCAAACAGGAGATGAGATATCAATGATACCAGAGCTACATAAGGCATTTATGCATTACAAAAGGATAACTAAAGGAACGAAGAGTCGAAGTCAAGCAAGCTAATTAACTAATATTTTTCCCTTCTTCAATCCTCAGATGATTTTCAATCTATCAAGTATACATAATTCATAAGGGAACGGGTAAATAGATACCGATATTACTATATGTCTAGCCTAGACCCAATAAACACCCAAATTTATAATTAATTTTCTAAAGTTCAAGTCTAAGGGTAAGTCTCACTACCTCCTATTATCACAACTTTAATGGTATTTAAATAATACAATCACCTAATATTTAATTACGTGCCTTAATATTTTAAAACTTTATTTATAATATGAGAACCATAAACAAATATCTAAATTAGAGACTATTCACATTAGTAATTTTGACCGATGGAGTGCAACTGGCTTAACCCTGTTTCAATTCAAATATCCATCCTAATGATTGTGGTCTATCAAAATTAGCCACAAAACCTTATTTCCCATGAAAAAGAAACAACCATCACTACATATATAATAAATTGCAATTAAAATCCTCCCATTTATGATCTTTCACAACTCTAACAAAAAAATAAAAATAATAATAATAATATAACCTCTGTGTATATATATACATAAAGCATAGATTTAACTTTTACATGATTCATATCGCCATTACTTTTGTGTGGCGTAGCTGTGATATTTTCAGTCAGAGGTTACCTTTTTATTTTATTTTATTTAACAAAAAATAGATCTAAAGTGGCTTAGGGTATTAACCTAAATTATGTTATATATGGACTTGACCCATTAACCACCAACTGAATTAATTATTTTTTAAAAAAATACCCATGAATTATATAATCATAGTAGTGTAATAGTTCAAAATTCTCATTTCAAATTTACGAAAAGAGTCGTATAGGTAAGAGAGAGGACTAGTTCTCAAAATAATGTAAGGGGTCACTACAAATGTAGATTCTGAAACCCCTACTCTTGAGTCGGTCTCCGTTGTAAGTGAGTTTCCGGAAGTGTTCCCAGACAACTTATCCGGTATTCCTCCCGAAAGGCAAATAAACTTCAGTATTGACCTTCACCCAGATACGTAACCTATTTCTATTCCTCCTTACCGAATGGCTCCGACAGAACTTAAGTTGTTGAAAGAACAATTGAGGGACTTGTTGGGTTAGGGTTTCATCCGACCGAGTATCTTTCAGGACCAAGGGTACCCCCTAGCTGTAACATGTCATATAGAACCCAAAAGGACTCCATACAAGCCACTTAGTTCTCATAACATATGAAATAGAATAATAAGAGTAAAATAATAGTCCAAGTCCAAAACATTTTACAAAATGAAAAGTAGAAGTCTAGACTATTGTCTCATCATTGCCATCTAATACAATAGAATGAAATTTTTCCTAGCCCATACATCATGTCCAAAATGGAAATAGAAGAGAAAAACCAAAACAATAACTCCGTTCTCGATACATGAGGACTTACCAAAGCTCGGGAAATCACGAACTCAACAACTAGCCAAGAGACTCGGATACCTATGTGTCGGACCCTACATTTGGGAAAAATGTAGGCAATAGTATGCGTTAGTACCAAACAATGTACCAAGTATGATAGCCATGCATAAAAACATTTAAAATCATGCTAAAATGGGCACATTTCAAAACATGCATTTCTCAAAGTTAAACATCATATGAAAGAGTTATAAGACATATGTCATAAATCATGATCAATGCAAGTTAACTTCATCTTTAAAACCTTTGAAACTCATAGTTGATACTCCTTGAGAAACCTTAGTTCATTATTACTTATAGGGAAATAGCCTTAACCGACAAGAGACCATATGAGCTATAACATGATCCCCTGGTGTCTCCCACACCGTAAAGGGTGGTCCTACATGCTGATGGTAGAACCATTAACTCTTAGCTTAGGTGGATCCACTAGCTAAACATCCTACGGGGGCACGTAGTTTATGGAATAAGGAGATTGTTACTAGAAACCCGACCTCTAGTATGGGGGAGCTTCCATCTCATGAGATTACTTTGGAAACCCGGCCTCTACTATGGGACAACTTTCATCTCACTATCATTATCCACTCAGTGCTAATCATAAATTCCCACGAAATATTTATTTCTTACTTGACTTCATTACTATGGAAGGAAGCCCTTGGCCTACCGATTCAAGTTAGTTTCATTAAGATAGCTCCTAGTCTTTTATTCAAGTAGGTGAGAAAGCCTTTCAGCCTAAGAATCTTTCCTATGTGAGAAAACCCTTCACATCATGCTAGTATGTGTTCTAGTGCGAATATCCTTTGAGAACACAACATCATCATTGGTACTTTACTATCAAAGCACCCAGTAACATTTGCATAGATTTCATAAAATAGTGCATAAGTCCATAATTCACCTTCTTGAGGTCAAAACCCAATTTCAATCATCAACTCTTACAAAACATGGGTTAGATATGGATTTCATTATAAATTCATATAGAATTAGTAATACATGCTCAATTTCATAAAGCGCTTCCTTGAAGATCAAAATCCCTCAACATATGGTTCATAACTTGAAAACATAGGGATCACATGGGTTCTTAGGGGAATTCATCATTAAAACATTGCAATTAATAAGTTCATGCATAGAAGATCATAATTAACTCATTTAAATCAATAATAACGAGAACCAATGATAATAGATGAACACCCTAACTCAATTGGGGAATTCTACCTTTTGAAATTGATATATTTAGGAACTCCATGGATGAAAGGGATACATGGATGAAAACTATCATACCTTGAGTCCAAAAGCTAGCCTTCAACGGAGGAATTGGAACCTTAGGTTGAAACCCTAAGTGAATCCTTCTTCTTCTTCAAGTTTCTAAAGAGAGAATATTTGTAGAGGAGTTGGTTTTCTTTTGGGAATTTGGAAGAATGAAATAAATAGGGTGAATTTGGGGGTAAAAATATCTATATAGGGGTTCTAAATGTACAAAAAATTACATAATATAGGAATTAATTAATTAGGAAAAGACCTAACTGCCCCTGAAAATTAACTGTTAGTTGTGACCCACGAAACTCCCACCGACGAACCGTGGATAGACCTATTGTCCGTCCTGCACAGTTGTTGTCCATGGTCAAAGTCTTTTGCCTGGACCCATATCTCCACATCTCCTGGACCACAGGGCATGGATCTACCTACGATTTGCAGGTCCCACTGTGGTCCATGGCCTGGACAAAAAATTGGGTGGCCCTCTCCACGGACCCACCTACGGCTCATGGCTCGACCGACAACCTGTGGTTGGGTCCTCGTAGATTGCACCTGTAAGATTTAAGATCAACTATGGAGCCCTCTTTTGGATTTGAGGTGTTACAATATCTCCCCCTTGGAACCATTCGTCCTCGAATGAGATTTAAACTGGTTCTAAAACAGTAGGAGAGGAACTAACAACCCAACCTACAATGCATACAACCAAGGAGGAACTATCAACTCGCAGCTAGGACGTTCTCAAAACATCATAAAAGGGCTGAAACTAACTCTATCAGCCCATCATGCATGCAATGCACATAAATAAGGAGGAAACATCAGCTCCAACCTCAACATACTCAAATGCATGGTAATGAAATATGAACTACATCTAGCAACCCAAAATGCATGACTTCTAAGAACCGCACCATTTCTCATGTTGAAGGAAGAACTACCTTCTCCAAGCTAACACCATGCTAAACACAATCTCATGGAGCTCATATGAAATGCACTCTCAAAATGCATATCTAAAGCATGTTCATAAATTAATCTCATGAAGTCTATAGGTAACTCATACTCAATGCACAACAACATGAGGAAATCAATCATACAAACTATTATTTTTTCAAAACACAAGTTGTCATGAACATGGATAATCATAAGGAAATCTAGGAAACACATAAAAACAGCTGATTCCCAAAACAAATACAACTCAAGAGGAACTCATTACCTCAAGCTAGATGTCACGGCCCAAGAGCACACCCTAGTCGTAACACGGCGTACTCGACCCCGAAGGGGTCTAATACAAGCCTCATAGCATTCTTGAATATAAGAACATAGGAAAATAGATAAGAATTAAAAAAATTCTTTACAATAGAAGACATTTTCATTAAAAGCAAGCGGAAGACTTTCTAGATTTTCTATACTATGTCTCAAACCATCTAATACTTTGAATACAACATAGGGACTTAGCCCATACGAAATCTTTAACATAAACTAAAGACATAAAAGGAAACACAATGGGTTTTGTCCTCGAAACTATGAGGACTCACCAAGTCTTCATCCCCAAACACCTTAGAAACTTATCCATCAAGCATATCACACCAACATCTCCAAAGCCTAAACTTTGGTAAAAAGGGAAAAGAATGGGGTTAGCACATTAGATGTACTAAGTATGATGACCATGCAAAAACAAGCTTAAAAAGGACATTTGATTTGAGAGCCATGCTTTTATGCTATTTTTGTAAAGCTTCATGAACATTGATACAAACGGCGTAATATAAGTCACAACCAACATACAAAGTCACATAATTCACATTTAGTCAAAATCACATATATAAACCTTTACCTTCACCTTGAACCTTCACCTCAAGTAACCCTGAAGCTATAACTTGTGCAATGTATGGATAGCGTCCCATACCACCACCTACACTAAGGTACCACCTTAAGGTCACCAAAAGTGAACTTACCATTCATCATTCTCACATTTACAGAATAGAGCATATAAGACACATAAACATCACATGAACCACATCATCACATTAAGACCATCATCTAAGACAACTCTAAGTCATACTTGTGCAATGTACAAGTAGCATCCCATACTACTACTCACACTAACTACTCCATTGAAGTCACCATAGACAAGGAACATTCGTACAATAAGTCATGACAAGGAGGTAACTCATAATAAACTACAAGTATAGCATGCATCATTTACATTTAAACATATAAGAGTTAGCATCACTCAATAACATCATTTAGAAGACTTTCAAACAATAGTCATTAAGACTTAGAAAACTCACTATAGCCCTCTTGAAGCCTAGTATGGATAGCATCCCATACTACTACCCACACCTCATAGAGCTCCTCAAGAAACTATAATGAACATCTCATATGATGGGAATAAGCGTTTAACTAACATAGAACATGAGAGCCAGATCATGGAATCTGATATACTGTCCCACATCGTAAGGGTTGATCTCCTTGCCGAAGGAAGATCGGTTCATCTAGCTTAGGTGGATCCATTAGCTAGGACCTATGTGGAAACATAGTTATGGGATATCAAAGATGTTCATTGAGATTCGACCTAACGTTGGGAGAACCTCCATCTAACCATATACTCTCGGTGCTTAGCCTACATTCCCATAGTGTAGTTTCATTGCATTAGTGTACTAGAGAGGGCCACCAACATTAGGCCTACCGTCCCAAAGTAGTTTCCCAAGAAAGGGCCACCACCAATAGGCCTAATTTTTCAAGGTACTTTAAGGATAGCTCTTGACTTCCTTAGAGAGAGCTATCACCTTTAGGTCTACCATTTCTTAGTCCATCATTTCACACAAGAAGGAGGCCACAACTATTAGGTCTACCGCTTCAAGGTTTAACACACACACAAGGAAAGGCCACCATCATTAGGTCTACCAACCCAAGGTGATATTGTCAATTTATCTATGTACTTGGTTGTGTGGTTTGAATAATCTATGTGTTGTTTGTGATTGGTCTAAAATCCTGAGACTATAAAATTTATAATCGTGAACCTTCTCTATCGAAGTGATTCCTTAAATAAATAAGGTTTGAAAAAATATAGTTAATGAAGTCAAAAGTGGTGATAATAAATACTCCCTCCGTTTCACAAAGAGTGGCCTAGTTTGACTTGGCACGGAGTTTAAGAAAATAAAGAAGACTTTTGAATCTTGTGGCCCTAAATTAAAGTTATGTCAAATGTACAAAATTGCCCTCTAATCTTGTGGTCTTAAACATGCCACGTGGAAAGTTGAAAGTAAAATGTTACCAAAAAAGGAAAGGGGCCATTCTTTTTGAAACAGACTAAAAAGGAATGGAGGCCATTCTTTTTGAAATGGAGGGAGTAATAAATTAACAGTATTATTAGATTGGGTGTCACTTTCTGACACGGTATTATTGAATTGGGGGTCACGTTCTAACACTGTATTATTTAATCGGGTGTCATGTTCCGACACGATATTATTGGATTGTGTTCCACATTTTGACATGGTATTATTGGATGGGATGTAACATTCCAACACGATATTATTGGATCGGGTGTCACGTTCCGACATGATATTATTGGATCGGGTGTCACGTTCCAACACGATATATTGGATCGAGTGCCACGAGTCGTCACAATGTTACTGGATCTGGTGTCACGTTCCATATGATAACATTAATGGAAAACATATTGAATTAACTGAATGTACTCAATCTCAAAGAACCCATTTCCCAAATAAGCGTGGTGTGGAGGCATGAGTCCTGGTGTGTGTACTTGATATTGTGATTGATCTTGCTTCCATTGTCACTTGTTCATGTTGTTTGTTTCTTATCACATTCTAAGTGCTATAGTGGATTTTACACTATTACTTTATGCATATTAGTTACTATTTTTAGTCGGCGGATGATATCTACTCAGTATATATTGCCTTGTACTGAGCCCTACTTGTGTTTTTCTTTGTTTTCCTGTTGTGGAGTGCAAGGAGTGTACCAACAACTTCGACTTGCCCTCAGATCTTGCCAGTCTTTAGCACCTCAGGTTCAAGGGTGAGCTATTCTTTCTAGCTTGTGTTGGATTCTCTCAGTCATGACATGATGTCCAAAATTTTTGGACACAGACTACTTTATTCTTTTATTTTGGTGTATTTGACACTCTTAGACTTAGTATTTGGAGATTAGATGTCCTTGATGTGATGACTTTCAGGTTTTGGGAATGACATATAGTAGACTTTAATGGATTTGTGTTTCTTACCTTAATAAGATTGAGCTTCCCCAATATTGTTGTATTTTGTATGTTTAACAATTTGTATATGTTGGGGTTTGAATTCCTTGGTTTGCCTTCCTAGGATTTTAAGTGTGGGTGTAGCTCATTACACGTTTTGGGTAAATACAAACTTGGTATCAAAGCTTTAGCTTCAGTGATCTCTTCACACAAGGACACGTCTAGTAGAGTCTTGCAGAACGGTATGAGGATGCCTTTACTTTTCTTCGAGAGGCTATAGGACTTTGAAAAATCTCCATTTCTTCTTTCTTTCATGCCATTACTTGAATCAAATTGGTGTCTAGGTGATACAAATTGGTATATGACATTCTACACTCTATTTCACATATGGTCAATACTAGAACAATAGAAGTGGCAAAACCAGTACTAGCAAGAAAGGATGCTTCCTTGAAAATAGGCATGTTTTCTCTATTTAGTGTTGGAATCTAAGGACTAGTCACCAATATGATTTATTAAGTTTTTAAAGTTGAAACCCTCATGTTTCATGGGTACTCAATATGAAGATACTTATAATTTCCTTATTGATTTTCATGAGTTGCTTCATAGGATGGATATAGTTGATAGGTTTAGTGTTGAATTAATGGCATACTAGTTCTAGAGATACGCCAAAATGTGGTAGTTGTATCCTGTTGATTGTTGACCAGGAAAGGCACTTCCTATGACCTAGGCAACATTTTCTAACTTTATCATGGGTACGTATATCCCTTATATTTTGAGGAATATGAGGAGAGATGAGTTTTTTAATATAGATCAAGGAAATATGTATGTTCTTTCTTATGGGGCCAAATTTTGTGTTTTATCTAGATTGGTCTTCAACTTTGCTTCAGTTTAAAAGAGAGAATTCACCGTTTTGTGAAGGGATTGAGGTTAATTTGCATATTTCAACTTAATAGATGGTTGCTTTTGAAAAATATTTTTAGGAAGTAGTTGCTTTTGTGATGAGGTAGAGGGGGTGAAGCCAGATGACTTTGCCAATGTGACAACATGTAAGAAGTTTCGTACGGGACAGCTAGATAATGAACATTATTACTTGGGAAAACATAGTTAGTAAAGTTTTCATAACATGTATGGGTTGCTTAGTGAATAATGAAATTATGTTATGCTAATTGAGTTAGAATCTCTATTACGATTTCATTGATTGAGTGTATATCAAAAAGGATCATGATACAACTATTACAACAGTATCGATGCATACTTGGTTAGAGTTATGAAGTGTGTTATTTTTGTTATCGACCTAATCTAAGAAAGAATGGAAATCTCTTGGGCTAGAGATACAACAAATTTGATAATGTTTTACAACTATTCAATAAGTAGAAATGTGCGGGTTATTTGGGTACGATCTTCTAGATAGATATGTTGTATTTTATTGATAGATCTAACAGACTTTAATGGTGTGGTACTAGTTTAATGTGGAAAGGAATACGCCGATTATTATGTGTGAATATGAACTACTTAAGGAGTTATAAGTTGTATGACATGTTCATATAATAAGATCGATGTTACATTCACATTTTAGAAACCAACTAGTTTGTTACGACGGGAGCTAGGGTTAAGCCTTGTTTTAAGGAAGATCTTAGTGGTGGGTTATTGTTACGGTATTAATGAAATTAGGTTGTGAAGTGTATCTTGGGAACTAAAAATATGGACTGGTGATTTTATCTTAAACTACAAATGAGTGGATTGATACTGAAATTACAAGCTTATGGGCAAAGAATGTCATAGTGAGTATACTTCGGTGGAGGAAATTGAAGATTTTAATAAGAAAATGCGTATAAAATTAGGTTAGTCCTTTTAATTTGATTGGTCTAACTGGGTTCGAGATGTCATGTGGATGAAAATGTTGACTTCGTGGTGATAACAAGGGCTAACTCAGAATTATGGAAATAAGAGTTTGTATTGGATTGTGATCGGGATGCAACCTTGACTTCGACTCTTTGGTGGAGGTAGGTTATTGTTTATTCTATGTGATTGATAGACTCTTAATAGTGATTGATAGTCACTGAGTGATATTGTGAATTTATCTATGTACTTCATTGTGTGGTTTATATGATCTATGTAACAGTTTGTGATTTGTCTGAAATCCTGAGACATTAAAATTTATAATCTTGAACCTTCTATATCAAAGTGATGCCTTGAATAAAGAAGGTTTGATAAATTATTATTAATGAAGTGAAAAGTGGTGATAATAAATAATAAATTAATGGTATTATTGGATCGGGTGTCACGTTCCGACACGGTATTATTGGGTCGGGTGTCACGTTCCAACACGGTATTGTTGGATTGGGTATCGCGTTCTGACACAAAATTATTGGATCGGGTGTCACGTTCCGACACGATATTATTGGATCAAGTGTCACATTTCGACACAATATTATTGGATCGGGTGTCACGTTCCGACACGATATTTTAGATCGGGTACCATGAGCTGGGACAATGTTATTGAATCAAGTGTCACGTTTCGGCACGATAACATTAATGCAAAACTATTAAATTAACTAAATGTACTCAATCTCAATGAACTTTTTTCCAAAATGAGTGTGGTGTGGAGGAATGAGTCCTCATGTGTGTGCTTGATATTGTGATTTATTATGTACTTGGTTCCGTTGTCACTTTTTCATGTTGTTTGTTTCTTATCACCTGCTAAGTGCTATAGTTAATTTTATACTATTATTTTATGCATATTAGTTATTATTTTGAGTCAGCCGATGATATCTACTAAGTTCATGTTGCCTTGTACTGAGCCCTACTTGTGTTTTTTCTTTGTTTTCCTTTTGTGGAGTGCAGCGAGTGTACCAACGACTTCG
Organism: Solanum acaule; assembly: GCA_036250505.1. Taxonomy (NCBI): domain Eukaryota; kingdom Viridiplantae; phylum Streptophyta; class Magnoliopsida; order Solanales; family Solanaceae; genus Solanum; species Solanum acaule. The sequence continues at coordinate 13,320 of JAJOOR010027949.1, forward strand.
ACCTCAGTCTCTAGCACCTCAGGTTCCAGGGTGAGCTATTCATTCTAGCTCGTCTTGGATTCTCTCAGTCATGGCATCATGTCCTATGTTTTCAGACACAGACTACATTAATATTTTATTTTGGTGTATTTGATACACTTAGACTTAGTATTTGGAAATTAGATATCCTTGATGTGATGACTTTCAGGTTTTGGGAATGACATATAGTAGACTTTAGTGGATTTGTGTTCCTTACCTTAATTAGATTGATCTTCCGCATTATGGTGTGTATTTTGTAAGTTTAACAATTAATATATGATGGGGCTTGGATTCCTTGGTTCGCCCATCTAGGAGATTAAGTGTGGGTACCACTCATGACTCGTTTATGGTCGTGACAACATCCCTCACCCTAACTAGATCGTAAATGCAACTCTTAGAGATCATCTTCATATCTTTAAGATAAGAGATAAAATAACCTTAGGCATAGAATTTCCCCCTTTCCACACTAGGATAGTCTCATTCAGGAACGGAAACTTGACTACATGAGTTCTACAATCAATAGAAGCATAACATGAGTGCAGCAAATCCATACCAAATATAATATCAAAATCTAGCATATCAAGTTCTACCAAGTCAACATGAGTAACTCTATGGGACAAGGAAACAAGACGCTCTTTATAGACCCTCATAGCCACAATAGAATCACGACTAGGAGTAGAGACGGAAAAAGGTTCTAAAGAAACATCAGGGACACATAGAACCTCATAACAACATATGGCGTCATAAAAGACAAGGTAGCACCGCGATCAAGTCAAGCATAAACATTAAGTTGGAAAACTTTCAACATACTGATAACCATATCAAGAGAACCCTCTTGTTCATCAGAAATCTGAAATGCATAGAATAAGTTTTGCTTAGTAGCATTGGGACCCAAACCACTAGTAGTCGCTTGCTTACCATCTCTTCGTTTAGTAGTAAGCATTGGTCAATCCCTCAATTTGTGATAACTTTTACCACAACCAAAGCAACAATTTGTGCCGATTAGGCACTTACCCTCGTGCTTTCTTCCACACTTAGTACAAGTAGACCTAGGAAATGAAGATCCACTGCCATTACCTCCTTAAGGCTTAGGGTTAGCCACACTATATTTGTTGAACTTAGGAGGAGCATTGAATGAACCTCGACCGGAAAACCTTTGTCGCAATCTAAAAAACATGTCCATCAGACCTTGCATGTGAAATATTACCATCACCGATCTTAGACTTTTTTTCCTCTCTAGACTTTTCCTTAAGTTTCTCCTCCTCAATTTTCTATGCATTAACCATGAGACGAGAGATGTCCATGTCATTAATGAGCATGACGGTATGACACTCTATAACCACCATTTCGGACACACCCGAAACAAACTTACTCATCCTTGCCCTTGAATCGACAACTATTGTTGTAGTATATTTAGACAATTGAGTGAACTCTAGAGCATATTCCCTCACATTCATTCTTCCATGTAGAAGGTTGATAAACTCAAGCACCTTAGCTTCCCTCATCTCAAGGGGAAAGAACCTATCAAGAAAAGTAGCATTAAACTTCTCCCAATCAAAAGGACCCGCATCTTCCAGCCTCCCTTCTTTCCATTGGTGGAACTAGGTTTGAGTTACACCCTTTAGTTGATAAGCAGCCAATTCCGCCATTTCCACCGGCGTCACTACCATGATCATCAATACCTTGTAGACCTCATCTATGAAATCTTGAGGATCTTACTCAACCTTAGAACCATGAAACTTCGGAGGATTCATCTTAGTGAAGTCACTTACTCTCGAAGACGCCATACCCATATTTGGGTTAATGGGAACCACTACCTCCCTATCATCTTGGGTTGTCATGGATAGAGCCAACATTTGAAAACTAGACCTAAACTCTGCATTAGACACTTATTCGGCTAAAGGATAGCTCGGAACTTGAGGAGCTTGGGCAAGAGCTTCTTGTTCCGCATTCTCCCTCACATTCCTTCTAGTATAAGCTCTTCGAGTAGCCATATCATGTAAAGCATCAGATAAGGATTAGGGGAGAGCCTTACAGAGTTAAACTCTATCGCACGACTTAAGAGTAATGAAAGAAGTGGAGTTTCCTAATCATCATTTAGCCTCTCATTCATAAATGTGGCGCGCTACACATTCATGAAGAATAATCTACTAGGTGTGGCTTATGAAACATCCTAGGACCATTCTAAACCTTGTGCTCTGATTACCAAGTTTGTCACGACCCAAGATACCCCCTAGTTGTAACATCGCGTATAGAACTCTGAAGGACTCCATACAAGTAGCATCGCTCTCATAACATAAGAAATAGAAGAATAAGAGTAAAATAATAGTCCAAAACATTTTATATAGGTAAGGCGGAAGTCTAATACACTACTCTCATCATAAACATCTAATACAATAGAATGAAATTGGGCCTAGCCCATACACCATGTGCAAACGTGAAATACAAGAAAAGGAACTAATACAAAAAAAGTCCATCCTCGAAGCATGAGGACTCACCAAAGCTCGGGAATCTCGAACTCAACCACTAGCCAGAAAACCGATGACCCTGACTATCGGACCTTACATTTGGGGAAATGTCGGCAAGTGTATGTGTTACTACAAAACAATTTACCATATATGATAGCTATCCGTAAAACATTTAAATCATGCTAAAAAAGGACATTTCATTTCATGACATGCAATTGACCAAGCTAAAACATGATATAAGAGAATTAGAATACATAAGTCATAAAATCATAGTCAATGCTAGCTAACAACATCTTTAAAACCTTTGAACTCATATGCAATACTTCTTGAAGTAACCTTAGTTCATTATTAATGTGGGGGATTAGCCTTAACCAACATATAGACCATGTGAGCTATAACATGATCCCTCAATATCTCCTACACCAAAAATGGTAGTCCTACTCGCCAAAGTAGAACCATGAACTTCTAGCTTAAGTGGATCCAATATCTAATGTCTACTTTAGACAATCATCCTATATGGGTATATATGTAAGGGATAAGGAGATTGTTACTAGAAACTCGAGCTCTACTAATGGGAGATCGTCCATCTCAATATCCTCTCAATGCTAAGCATAAATCCCATGGAATAGTCATCTCTTACTTGACCTTATTATTCATGGAAAGGTATCCTAGGATAACTAATCAAATCTAGTTTCATTAGGATGGCTCTTACTCTTTGATTCAAATAGATGAGAAAACCTTTCAACCTAAGAATCCTTTCTATGTGAGAAAACCTTTCACATCTAGATTTTATGTGTGCATGAAAAAATCTTTTCAATAACACATCATGATCATCATTGTTACTTTACTCTCAAAGCACCCTTAAAACATTTGGATAGATTTCATAAGAAGATGCATTAGTCCATAATTTACCTCTTGAGGTTCAAAACACACTTTCAATCATAAACATTTAGGAAACATGGGTTAGATATGGATTTCATTATAAATTCATGTAAAGCTAGCAGTACATGATTGATTTCATAAAACTCTTCCTTTAAGATCAAAATCCCACATCATATGATTGATAACTTGAAAACATGGTGATTACATGGGTTCATGGGGAAATCATCATAAAATCATAGTATTTCATCATTTCATGCATAAGAGATCATAATTCAATCATCTAAATCAATAATGAACAGAACCCATTATAATTGAAGAATACCATGACTAAATTGGGGAATTCTACCTTTAGAAATAGCGGAATTTGGGAACTCCATGAATGGAATGAATCCATGGATGAAAACAACCCTACCTTAAGTCCAAATGCTAGCCTTTAATGGAGGAATTGAGACCTTGACTTAAAACCCTAGGCTGAATCCTTCTTCTTCTTCAAGTTTCTAGACAGAAAAATATTTTGGAAAGGAGAATTGAGCTTCTTTTGTAAATTTGGAGGAAAGAAGTGAATGAGCTAATTTGGGGGTCAAAAATACTTATATAGGGGTCTTATTGAAGGGTAAAACAATGTAGTATATGAACTAATTAATTAGAAAAAGACCCAACTACCTCTGAACTTATCTACCAGCAGTCATCCATGAGACCCCACTGACAAAAAGTGGACAGGACGACGAACCATCCTTCACAGCCATTGATCGTGGTCACAAACATAATGTTTTACTAGTGAACCACAGACCTCGACCATGGATCGTGGTCTGTCCTACGGTCCGTAGGTCAGGCCATGGTCCTGAGCCTCTGCGGACTTGGCTGGGTGGTCAATCCATGGACCACACTACGATCTGTGGTCCTACCCACGAGCCGTGGTTGGCCCCCGTCGCTGGCACTTGGAACTTCCTAAAATTTGAATTAATTTCCCTTTTTTGATAAGGGGTTCTACAGAAAGCCCAAGCCTACTACCATAATGTTGGAATTGGCTGACCATTCTATAGCAAGGTCGGACGGTGTTATTGAGGATGTCTTATTCCAAGTGGGAACTATAATTTTCCCTAAAGACTTTGTCATCCTTGATTTTGAGCCTGACCTAGAGGTCCTATTTATTTTGGGACACCCGTTCCTAGCTACCGGAGGTGCATTGATTGATGTGGCGGTTGGTAGGCTGACAGTGAGGGCTCATGAAAAAGTAGAGGTCTTTGATGTGTATAAGGCAATGAAGTTGCCAACGATTTATGAGGAGTTGTTAGCAATCACAATCATTGACGAAGAAACGACAACCAAGTATGTTGAAGCACAAGACCCTCTCGAGAGAGTATTGATTGGGTAAGATATAGATGGAGATGTAGAAGCCCAGGAGTTGGCTAGTATTCTAGATGTCCCCAATGTGAGTATGTTACGTAAGGATGTTAAACCATTAAATATAGTCTTGGGACCCCCTCCCAAGATGTCAACTGAGGAAGCCCTGAAGTTGGAGTTAAAAGTTTTTCCCTGTCATCACAAGTATGCATTCTTAGGTTCCAATGAAATGTTACCCGTAATTCTTTCTGCTGCTTTGTCTGTATTGCAGGATGAGCCTCTTTAGATGTATTGAATAGAAGAAAAAATTTGACAGGCTGGCAGATAGCTAAAGTACATTACATCAGACCAGCCTTGTGCATGCACATGATATTCATGAAGGAGGGTGACACGTCAATTGCACAACCTCAGCGTAGATTAAATCCACTGATGAAAGATGTGGTAGCAAAGAGATTATTAAATGGTTAGATGCATGAATAGTATACCCCATTTCTGATAGCAAATGGGTCAGCCCAGTTCAGTGTGTGGCGAAAAAGGAGGCATGACCGTAATTACAAACGTAAAGAATAAGTTGATTCCAACCAGGACAGTGACACGGTGGCACATATGCATGGATTACAGCAAACTAAATGAGGCCACTAGAAAGGACCATCACCTAGTTCCTTTCATTGATCAAATGTTGGATAGGTTAGCTGGGAAAGAGTATTATTATTTCTTTGATGGCTATTCAGGATATAATGAAATTGTGATTGCGCTAGAAGATCAAGAGAAAACTTTATTCACTTGTCTGTATGGGACATATGCTTTCAAACGAATGTCGTTTGGGGTGTGCTATGCCCCAGCCACATTCCAAAGATGCTTGATGGACATTTTTAATGATATGGATGAAGATTTTGTGGAGATATTGATGGATGATTTCTCAGTCTTTAGGGAGTCTTTCGACAGGTGTCTAGAAAATTTGGACATGGTGTTTGACATATGTGAGGAAACTAATCTCATGCTAAACTGGGAAAAATGCCATTTTCTAGTGAAAGAGGGGATTGTACTGGTCCATAATGTTTCAAAGCAAGGGCAAGATGTTTATCATGCAAAATTAGAGGTAATTGAAAGGTTACCCCTCCATTCTCTGTGAAAGGGGTGAGAGGCTTCCTTGGTCATGATGGGTTCTACAAAAGATTCATTAAGGATTTCTCTAAGAGTGCAAGACCTATGTCCAGTCTACTAGAGAAGGAGGTGAAATTTGTCTTTGATGATCAATGCATTCGATCTTTTGGAGCTTTGAAGAAGCATCACTACAACAAAAACGCTCAATAGAGAAGGGAAAACTGGTCCCTAAAAGTGAGGTTCCGATCCCTAACAGTCAATAGAGACGGAAAAGTCTGGTCGCCACCCCGTCCCTATAGCCTCTGTCGCTATAGGTCATTTAGGACGGGATGAAATAGTTGGTCCTTAAATTGTTTCTACAACCGGTATAAAACTGGTCCCAAAAATGTTTTTAGGACTGTATTTCTGGTCCCTACTAGCAAGAACCTGGTCCAGAAAAATATTTTCATGGACTATATTTACTTGTGCTTGCATATAATTAAGACCAGTTTAGTGGGCTTTTTAGGACCAGTAAATTGTGGTCCCTATATATATATAATACAATTTTTAATAGCAATAATCAAATGCATATATATATATATATATAAAATTATCATAATCTCTTGTCATATATAAATGTATACAAATACACATTATAATACATCAATCACGTCAAAATTTACACGCCTACTTCACGAAAAAAACTAACATCCTCTTATCAAATAATATAAATGTATAAATGTTAATGTCTTGTTGGCTTTCCAACTTCCTATGTTCCTTTTAGTTCCAGAACCATCAGTTCCATTGTCTGAAAAGTGCCAGGTACAACAACAATTTCAAGCTATTTCGTGTCCATTTTTGTCAAGCCATAGAGGAGAAATGAGCTTCATGCAAATCCAACCTTCTAGAAGTGGAGTGAAACCCCTATTTGCCTACTGTATGTTTAGCAATTGCCAAAGTCCAACCAGAGTATGAAGGCCTAGTATCTTTTATTACACTTATCGTCATTGCTGTGTCAGCAGTGTGTTGATGAATCTCAGTAGTTCAATGCACCTGCAATGGTCAAGAACATACAAAATTGACCATTGTGTTCTAAATTTAATTTTACAATCAAAGGAGCTAATTTGTTGACAATCAAGATGATACACAAACATGTTTATTTCAGATGCTTTATGCAGAATGCAAAGGCTCTTGATGTGCAACTTTAATTAAGCTAACGGCAAGTTCTTACAAAGAGGAGTCCAGTTTCCACAGCACAAGGAATAACTTATTTTATTTTAACAATGATTTAACCATGTAAAGAATGTATAATAAATTCTCAAAGTAAGCAAGTTTGGATGCCTCAAACCAAAAGATAAAGTGTTCAAATTGCTGAATCTTATTTCATCTTCACTGTCCTAAAAACATCATCTTGTAAATTGGACCTACACATGCTTTACTAGTTCTATAAAACTTACTAAGGAAAGAAGAGTTTAAGCTCATTAGAGATATTGAAAGTTTAAGCTGCATATATCATTTTCCACATTATTAAAGAAAGTTGCAGCTCCTATAAATATTAAAAAGACGTGGAAGTAAATCTTATCTTGTCTTTCTATTTCAAAAGGCCAAATTGTAATTTCTAGTTGTTTCAAGTTACTCAATAATTAGCTCGATACATCAAAAAATCAGTAAGGTAAAAGATAACAAAGTAACTAATCATGAAGAAGGTACTTGCCTCGAAACTCTTTGCAAATGATGCAGAACACAATGGGTTGTCCATGTATATTATGATCGCTGTTAAGAGGAGAAAAATAGAAAAACTACTTATTGCGGTGCACTAATTATTAGATCAGAAATATTGGATGAGCAAAAGAAAATGATTGGTATTTATTTATTTATAACATCTAACTTTACCGTAAAAAGAAAATGACATAACCTGATGCATACACATTTTTATCTTCAACATCATCATTTTCAAGAGCTCGTCATGAAATTTAGGAGCAATCCTTCCTACTGATAAGATCAACTGAAATAGCTAAAGAGTCGACATTCATAATGACGTATTTGAAAGAGGTTTAGACAAATGACATAAAAAAATTCTTGCGATTTCAGCAAGTGGCTTGGATAGTCAATTAAAGAGATCTTTGCAAATCTACACCATATATGGCATCTGTAAGTGCAGTAACAGAGGATAACATAAATCAAAAATCTTAAATACATTAGGAGTAAACAGAGGATAGTTTTTCAATTTTTTTCCAAACAAGTAACCATCATCTCAAGCAGATGAATTGGACAACTCTAATAGTTTCTTCTTCAATTATTAGCTACAACTAAGTATCAAAACTTTTCAAATTGGTTCAAGAAAGTATAGCAAAAGAAATCAAGAATCTCTTCTTTGTTAATGTTAAACTAATTAGACAGTGATAGAATCTCAAATTATATTACAGAGTTTTAAATGATTCACCTACTTGAAAGATAACAGTCTACACAAGATACTAAGGAAAGGTAACCAACAATTACTTAAAGAGATCTCGCATAGACCCCTACAACATAACAACATTTGGGAGCGCTATTTTCATCCAATCCGACTAACTTTAAAAGTACTTTTGAATGTAAGTGGAGAGGACTTGGTCTTTTTTGTGTCATATACCAAGAAAAACTCGAATGAATAGAAAGGTACAGTAACAATGCAATTAAATAAGTTTGTTACTTAAAGCAAAAATAATGTCACAACATATATATCTTAGAAATGATGTCAGTCTTAGAGCTATCTATATTCCCTATTCCCTATTCTTCACTAGTAAACAAAGCAAGTTCAATAGGGTGAAACATTGTTATAAATTAAAATCATTATACACTAAAATTAACTTATAGGGGAACTAAAATAACATTAACTAATTAAAGGAAAAACAAACATAGAAGAATAGCTTACAAAAAAAAAGAGACTAGAACTAGGGACATCAAACTTACAAACTCAATGCTAACGCTTCTAGAAGCTCTTTCAGCCATTGATGTGCTTCATTCTCATCTCATTGTAGAGGCTAAAGTGGATAAAACACAAGCTCTTTCTCTTAAAATAACTTTGCAAACGTCCTTTCAATACTTATTTATCTTTTTCAGATTTTCTGTTTCTATCCATTTTTATCAAGTTCTAGCTGTAAGATTCGTTAAGCTAGCTGCAATGCTTAAAGAGAACATACAATAAAGAAACACAAGAGTCTCCAAATGTGTACATCCATACCAAGAAAAATTCAACCAAGTCAACAACTCAAGATCATTCATCTACAGGTTCTCATAAAGTAATCTTGTTTCCTAGGACAACAAAATAGTTAAAGTGAGTAGTATCAATAAACTATCTGCTTGATTTTTTAAAAAAAATAGTCAAGGTTACCAAACTAGAAAACCTAATGTATTAGAATTCAACCAATTCACCTCATAGCAAAACCCACAATTATAGCCCAACCCATGTTTTCTTGGCCATCCAAAAATGTTTCTAGAAGACTAATGGGCTTCTTTATATTAATATCATAGTTCATACGTATGGTTTTGGTTTCTCTCATATTTACTTCCTTTGTTTATTTGTCTCACGGTTTTACTTTTTAAGGAAAAATTTACAAAACCTTGGTGCAAGATTGCAAATGAAATAGTTTATAACTTTGAACATATCAAAGAAAATTTATAATTTTATTTTCTTAGTTCCGAGTATACTTGCTCACCATCCCAAAAACGTAAGACCTCATACTTGTATCTTAAAGGATATTTCTAAAAAAAATACTTTTGTTCCCTAAAATTATTTACTCATACGAACCAAAAATGACAAGGAGACATTTTCATTCCCAAAATTCTCATTCCACTAAAAGCCCTTTTTAATATCTAACCTACCATTCTTCAGAGCAAGTCCAACACGCCAAGTCATAGACTTCATGCCATAACAATTGGTATTAAGAAGAATGAGTTTCAAAGACTATCAATTTCAACAATGAAACGTTCAGCCAGAAAGAAAATTCTTGATTTAAACCCAAAAATAAGAAGACGGAGAAAATAGATAAACCTATTCTGATAAACATTTCTTGTAATTCGATTCGTGAATCTTCAACCATTTAGATAGATACCTGTTGAGACTTCAGACTTTCAAAGAGGAAGAGTCCATTTTTAGGTATTAAAATGTTTTATTATAAATGGATAGAGAGGGTAGGGTTTTATTAAATAAAGGAGGAGCGATTTGTCAATAAATTTAGCATTTAGGGACGAGATGTATATGTAATTTGGAACCAGATTTTGACTCTTCGCTAACTCAAAAAATAAAAAAGGAAATTCAAGACCAGAAAAAAAAGTCGTCTTAGTAAGCATACTTTTAGGGACCCGATAATAACCCTGTCCCTAAATATTGGTCTTTATTAAGCAGTTTTCTTGTAGTGATATGATAGAACCTCCAATCTTGACTTCTCTAAAATGGGAGCTTCCTTTCCAGCTGATGTGTGATGCAAGTGATGTAGCTGTAGGGGCAGTGTTAGGGTAAATGAAGGAAAAATTGTTTCACTTTATCTACTATGCGAGTAAACCACTGGATGCAGCTCATGCCAATTACAGAGTGACCGAGAAGGAAATGCTAGCCTTGGTCTATTCCTTCGACAAGTTCAGATCTTCCCTGGTAGGGACTAAAGTTGTTTACACTTACCATGCAACTATCAGGTACCTTTTCAAGTAGAAGGATGCAAAGCCACAACTGATTAGATGGATTTTGTTGCTGCAAGAGTTCGACATAAAGATCAAGGATCGAGAGGGTTCTGAATATCAGATTGCAGACCACTTGTCCAGGTTGGAAATTTCGGTGCATGTTGGTAAGCAAAGTCAGATTCAGGAAGAGTTCCCTGATGAATGGTTATTGGCCAAGGTAATGACAATGAAAATTGCTCACAAAATAGTTGATGATAAGGTATATCCTAGTTCACCTAAACACATTGTGATTAACGAAGAATTGTCCGAGGTGGATGATGTGAATATTGGTGAAGAAAAGGGTGGTTGATCCTTGATGAGTAGTGGATTCCACTCATTTGAGGATCTTTTCTTATTAGTTTTAGCTTTCTTTAAGTTACAATTAATGCTTATGAAGTGAAGAGTTTATTTGGAAGACATTTGAAGAAACTAAGTGAATTTGAGGCAAAAAGAGGTCAAGGGCTGAAAAATACAAAATATGGCAAAGAAAATACCCTTTACGAACGTGGTAAAATGACCCACGAACATGAATTCTTATTCGGTGAAGGACCGTGAATGCAGAGTCCAATTCAACAGAGGACCGCGAGCACACCAAAGGGGCCGAAAATGCGCTAGTCTAATTAAATCAAGTCTGCAACCACAGACAACTCTATGTGAATGCAGAGATTTGTGTTTCAGGTACTTGGGCAAAATGAAAATTTCACCATGTAATTCCATAAACCCTTTTTACTCTCACCAACAATCGTTATTCAGAATAGGCAAGATATAATAATAATATAGAGTAATTCATCTTCTTACCTTAGCTTGGAGAAAAACCTATAATGTTCTTATTTTGGGTAATGATTTTGAAGGCAAGTTGCGTCACAATTTATATGTGGATTTGAAGATCTTGTGCTTAATAGTAAAATATATTGTTCTCTTCTTCATTCTTTACTTTACATTGCTTGAATTATCGGTCTAATTTTGTATTTAAAATTGGGGTTTGTGTGAGAAATAGAAAAAATATTTGGGTATTTGATGTATCATTCTATTGTTGTTGTGATTCCTTGATTCGATGCTTAAATTCATGAAACATGTTAAATCTAGTTTTCATACTTTAGTCTATTATTTGAGAGTGCATACTTTAATCTAGCTTTCGATATTTGTGGGTTGCTCGAAAGAGAATTCGTGAGGTTTAGATTGATGTATACTTGAATCTATGTTTGAGACCAAAAGGAGAAGATTTGGGTCTACTTTGTTAGATTCTAAACTTTCTAGAAATAAAGGTTGAGATTGATGTATTAAATTGATTTTATGGTTGAACACTATTGAGATTGAGAAGAAATTTCATGATATAACACTTTAAGACCGAAAGGATATTAGAGTTTATTGACGATGATCTAGCTTATCTATGATTGATTTAGTATATGTTTAATTGTAATGGATTATTTGAGTGTGGATTGAATTCAAAATTTTCCAATTCCCATATATCCCTTTCCTGCTAATGTCTTTTCCCAAATCCATAATTTAGTTATCAAAATCACTCTTAATTTTATAATCTTGTATATTGTGTGTTTAGGTTAGAACTCGTAATCATTTATCCTTTATCTTTTCTATTACGGAAAAATTGTTCCTCGTAGGACTCGACCTCGATTCTGTTGTTGGATTTTTATTGCTAACCACTACTTACTCTTCAAACTTATTTTGAGAATTATTTGAGTGTTATCAAAAAATGACACCATTGATAGGGGACAATAAGGCATATTGAATTGATTTGGGATTTATAGTTTACTTCTTTCTATCTAAATTATGAATAGTTTTCTTTACTTTCTTTTGTTTTGTTTCTATGACTTTTTGTGATTATCATATCCTTGGGAGTGGTCTGCCCTTTCCCACCCATGGCCTTGTGGTGAAACGAATCTGATCATTCAAATTAGGCTCATGGTTGGGGATGAAAAACTCAGTTGGGGTGAAAAAGCCCTACACCTACATTCCCAAGAAAAGGAAAAGCTTCACCACATGCACCTAACTTAGTGCCTTGAGATGGTCAAATTCAAGTTTTTACTCGCAACTCTTAGAGCTAAGATGAGGGAAAGCATGAAGATAGAAATCGTTCCTTATCTAATGGTCAGAAAAAGAGAAGAGGATTCTCGTAACTTGCACCTAGTTAGGTGCTATGACATGGTGCGACTCAAATTTGAGTTCACACCTTTGAAAGGTAATTCAAGAACAAAACAAGGGGTTGTGGTTGATATACAAGGTATTTTAAGCTTTAACAACCAATAACAATCCAAGAAGCCGAAATAAATGAGACGATACTAAAATTTCAAGAAAAAGCCAAGAAGTTTATTAATGGAAACTTTAGTTCTTGAGGAATCGATAGGGTTTCTCAATTGAGGGTCAATAATTATGAAAATCAATGCTCAAATAGCCTAGTGATCCCTCATTGTTGTCGAAGGATAAAAAAAAAAGATAATTCAATGTTGGGTATAAAATTCAAGTCTTCAAAAGTAGACAAATCGAATAAGACTCTTGATGCTGTCAGGCCCTCCCATGCTCTTTAGAGAGAAATTGATCTAAAGTTGGAGAAAAGCTTCATTGCCCTGAAGTGGAAACACAAAGGGTGATGTAGTCGTCGCCGCGCCGTGATGTTAAATTGTGTGCTTGATGAGAGGCAACCCATTGGTATACACATAAGTTTGATTTCAAAAATAGCTTATAATTGTTATTTTTGACCAATCTTCATGGTTTCAAAGTCTTTGAGGATTGTTTGGACATTTTTTGAAAAAATAAGTTTATTGGGATTGAAGTTTGGGCTTGAAAAAACTTCAAAATAGGGATTGGGAAACTTTTAAGGCACCTAGGCTGGCCCAGTAAGACTGGACATATTGCCCTTTTCATATTTCTGTCTCCGAATAGGACAGAAAGGTCCTAACCATTTTCAGGATTCAGAGATCTTTTGGAAGTGTGGAATAGGGTCTGCAAACGTGAAGCTCAACCCCTCTGCGAACATGCTCCTTTCCCCGTGAACACAGAGTTCCAATAGGAACAAAGGCTTTAACGCGCCAACAGGTTCATCAACGGGGATAGTCTAATAGGCCAAGGTAATAAGAAACTTTAAATTTGGGTTAGGAGGGTAGTTTTGATGCTTACAAAAGGAAAATGATGTATGTAAAAACTTCAACTTGTTAAGATCCAGTTCCCAATGTCTTGATTTCACATTTGGTCTCGACATTGAAGGTATGTTATTTTACCCTCTTTTTTATACTATCATTGGTACGTGTTTGAAAGAGGTTTGATGGTTTATGAAGAGTTTATACTTAAATGTTTATTTGTGGGTTTTTTTTGTTTGTGCGATGATGTTTGTGTTGAGGGATTTTTGCCCTAGCCTATTCTTTGAATTGCCCCAACCAGATTATGAATTCTAGAGAAGACACCCCCTCAAACTCGGACACTTAGCCCCGAACATGGAGGTATCTGATAAAAGATTCTCCACAAATGCGCCCTACAGACTGCAAACATGGAGTATAAAAATGTGTTGAGCCACGAATGTAGAAGAGCTAGTGATGGCAGGCCCTAAATAGTAGCTTTGCACAGCTTAGCTCGGGCCTTCTTTTGATGATTTCTTTTGCTTAAATTCTTCCTAATACATTATTTTAAGTCGCATCAAGAACTTTTATCATGTTGTATTTGTTTGTAGGTGTTTTATGTTAAAAATGGCTTCTGAAACCAGTCTGAAAGATCAAGAAATAGCTCAAAAAATTGAGGAAGAGGAGTACTTTGATGAGAGCAGGTGTGTATAAGCGGAATGTGCCCGCAAAGATGATGAGTACTTGGGCTAGTTAGTGGTAAAGGATAAAAGCATTTGCCTAGAAAAGTTAGATGAAGAAATGCTAGACGTCTATGGCTGGCTAATAACTAGTAAGTGGATATGTTTCACCAATGAGCCTATCAAGGCTAATCATACACTAGTTGTTGAATTTTATGCCTGAACTCTTGAGACCAACGAGTGAAGAGGTGGTGACCAAATTACAGGGCATTCAAGTCCAATTTTGCCTGACTATCATTAATGCCTTATATGGACTCTCAGATGCTGATAGTAATGGGTTCAGAGGAAGGTACAAAAGGTTGTGCAACAAGTGGCTTGTGGCCAAACTTTATGGTGGTGAGCCTCTAGAGTTGTTTACAATGAATATAGAGATTGATTCTCATAATTTTACAATCTAAATCAAATATTGGCTCTCTATTATTTGTGTTTGGATCATCCTTTCAACCCATGACACTATATTGATGTATGCTAGAGTTGTGCTTATTGTTGCTATTATGGATGGCATGGAGACATATGTTTGGAGATTAATTGTGGAATAGATTGTTGAGTTGGCTCTGGGGAGCCAAGAGTACCCCATTCCCATATCTGATCACTACGTTATGTTATGATTCTTCGGTGGTAAAATACCCTATGGATGAGAAGAAGAACCAAGAAAAGAGATTCATCATTTGAAGAAGACTGGAAAATAAGCAGAAAGGAATATGGCGGACCCTAATATTGGCCAGTTCCCTGAAACATTGTCTGCATTTGGTGCTTCAACTTTTGTAGGGCCTCTTTAGTATGGACCAGCTACTATAAGGCACCTCTCCTCCCTAATTAGTGAGGTTAGAGAGATGATGGTTGGAATTCGTGTTCCTCCACCTACTAATGCTTTCGTAGATGTCGCACAGAAGGCGATTTCTAACCGGTTTATGCATTGTAGTCAAGAGGCAGGGCAAGATCGAGCAGAGGTAGAGGACATTCTGAGAACATGAGCGGTCAGAGATCAAGTTCATGAGAAAGATTATGGGAAAGCATAGGAGCTTATGTGGTAGTAGTGTGTTGGATTAGGAGGATCTCACTTTTCCCACAAGCTCGAGTTTAGAGTGATGCCATTCAGGGAGTCCCTTATATTCTTTTTTGATATTTAGACTATAAGGACACAATATCATTTTCATTTGGGGTGCCTCCCTTGTTGTCATTTAGTTAATTGTTCTGTGTATTGTGATTTTTCACTTATCGGACGTACTTTTCTTTTTTGTTATGGATTAGTGTGCCCTTGTCGGACCTTTGTATGGTGGATGATTTCAGTTGATATTGTGTTGGATTGGTCAATTTTAGTTTTTTCTTTGTAGTTTGTATCTTCTTGTTTTTGTTTTGATAATAAGATACGGATTGATGATGTCTCATAATGCATAGAGTGACGACTTTCTCAAGGGTAAATCGTCAATTTCGTTGGAGTTTTGATTGGTGCAAAGTGTGGTGAAGTTTGTGTATTTAGTCTCGAATATATGTATGAGTTTGCGTGATGATAAATTTGTTAACGGCTTTCTCAAGGGCAAAATCGTCATCTTTTGGGAGTTTGTAGCTTGGTTAGTACTAAGAACATAGTACTATTGCATGTGATAAGTGTGGAACATACCCATCCTTTTTTGAAAGTTGAGCATCTTGTGAATGAGTTTTGTGACAACTCTTTTTTTGACTTTTGATTCGTTAAAGGTTTAATATTTGATGCCACTTGTATTTAGAAAAGGAAGTGAGTTTTTGATCCATTTTAATTAATATGCGTTCCATGACCGATCAGTTGTTGAATAATACCTTATGTTTTCTTATATTACCTAGAACTTGCCTGGTTGGTCTTGAGATGCTGGTCTTGATTGAGTTTGGTTGGAAAAATAATTTTAGACTTTCTTCAATTGTTCTTAAATCAACTTGGCATAAAATCCCATCATTGCACTAAATATATCCTTAGTTTTCCCCTTTGAGACTAATCATTTTATTGGCAACATCGTCACAAGCCTTACCCTTTTTCAAAAAGTAACCCTTTCTTGAACACTTCCCTTCTTCAACCTGAGAATTATCAAAGTTGAGGCTAAATTCCTAAGTTGGAGTGTTATGGAAAACTCATAGAAGGGATTCTTAGCACATGAGGGCTTGATAAAATGAAGAGATTGAAGAATGGAGGAAAAAGTCTTAAAGTAAGAAAACGTTTTGAAAAAGAAAGAACGAAAGTGAACAAATGAGATTTGAATCCTTCAAAAGTTGAAAGTGATCGCATGTGGGAATCTAGAGTTGATATAAGAAAAGAAAAACGAAAAATTATGTGGAATGTGCATTTGTTTAAAAAGTAAAGAAAAGTGAAAAAATAGAAATGATGAGGTGTTGTGTAGTGTTCAAGAAGGGTGTAGTCACTTGTACCTAAATGATATCCTAACCTTCCCAAAGCATACACTACAAGGTTAACAGAGTCTTTTGTGATTTCTAAACAGATAAAGTTGAGTCAATGTTGATTGAAAATATGGGCACGCCTATAGTGTATCATTTGTGTTCATGAGATTTTTATTGTGAGCGTCAGTTTTTATGCTATTGTCCCATGTTTTGTAAATACTTTGTGAGCGTGTTGGGACATTCCTTTCCATGTGAGAGCATGTAAGTTGAAAAAGTGAGTATTTTGAAAATTCCTAATTGAGTCAAGTGAGCCTCTAAAAGGGCTAATGAATTTAGGCACATTTTGAGTTTGAGTTTTTGTCTCTAATGATTCTTTGTTCTTAAAAATATGCCATGACAATGAGGTGATTTATTTTGTGAAAATTTTGCATGTTGACTATTTTTTAGTACCTACCGAAACCATTACCTTTGTGCTTAGTTGAACATGGTGAAAATGATTAGTGGTGAGTGTTAAAATGAGAGCCTCTTGTATTTTAGATTTTCTTTACTTGAGGACAAGGAATGTTTTTAAGTTGGGGGTGTTGATGGCTTGTGGATTTGCACTCATTTAAGACTTTTTTTCTCTTTAGTGTTAGCTTACTTTAAGTTAGAATTGGTCCTTTTAATGTAGTTTCCTTCATATTTTAAGGAAAATGAAGTGGAGAGTCTATTTGGAAGACATTTGAAGAAACCAAGTGAACTTGAGGAAATAGGAGGTCAAGGGTTGAAAAATATAAAATCTAGCAGAAAAAATACCCTTCGCAAATGCGGTCAGACGACCCATGAATGCGGAGTCTTGGTCAACCGAGGATTCGGAATGCGCCCAAAGGACCGTAGATGTGCCGGTCTAGGCAAAAGTCCGCGAACGCGGATAACTCTCTATGAACACGTACAGTCGCGTTTCAAGCACCTGGGCATAATGGGAATTTCACCAAATTAATCTAAAAACCCCATTATACAGTCAACAGTAATCAATATTAAGATTAGGCAAGATAAAATAGAGATTAATTCATCTTCTTAGCTTAGCTTAGAGAAAAACATGTAGTGTTCTCATTTTGGGTAATAATTTTGAAGGTAAGTTGCCACACAGTTCGTATGTGGATTTGAAGATTATGTGATGAATAGTAAAATCTCTTGCTCCCTTCTTCATTCCTTGTTTTACATTGCAAGAATTATTGGTGTAATTTTGTATATAACATTGACGTTTTGTGCTACAAAGAAAAAACTATATGGCTATTTTGTTTATCATTATATTGTTTTTGGGATTCCTTTATTCCATACTTAAATTCACGAAATGGGTTTAATATAATTTGCATACTTTAGTCTATGATTTAAGAGTGCATGATCGAATCTAGCTTCTAATCTTTGTGGTTTACTCGAAAGAGAATTCGTGAAGTTGAGAACTAGATAAATAATCATATTCCAACTTTGAGTCCTAAGTTTGAGACCTAAAGGAGATAATTTGGGTATACTTTGTTGAATGCTAAACATGCTAGAAATAAGGGTTTAGATTAAGGAGTTAGATTTCTTTATTGTTGAACATGATTGAGAGCGAAAAGAGAGTTCGTGATATAAAACTGTGAGACCGAAAGGAGATTATTGTTGATTGATAATGATCTAGGCTACATATGATTGATTTAGCATTTGTTGAATTGAAATGGATCATTTGAGTTTCGATTGAGTTTTAATTTTCCATATTCCCATTTATCCCTTTCTTGATAATGTCTTCGCCCAAATCTATCATTTAGTTACCAGAATCACTCTTAAGTTGATAATTCTGTATATTGTGTGTTTAGGTTCAAATTTATAACTATTTATCCTTTGTCTTTTCGATTGCCAACAAATTATTCCTTGTGGGATTCGACACGACTCTCTTGTTGAGTTTTTATTGCTAAATGACTGCTTACAACTGTAAGAAAAATCCAATCCAGCAAAGGATTGTTCATGGAAATACTATTCAGATTCTTCAGACCATATTTCCTAGTATTATCCCTATGCCTATTGCTATATCATCATTTGCTCTGTTATACTGAATGGACGAGGTAGTAGTAAATCCAACCATTACTATAAAAGATATTGGACATCAATGGAATCAGAGTGCGCCTCTTCACTAGGGTGATTAAAGTACAACGAAATACCTAAAAAATCAGGGTCGGGAAAGTTAGAGTAGCCAAAGCAATTGGAATTTTGATTTTATACATTGGAAGTATAAGACCCTTTAGCTATTGTTCTTGAGAAGTGACCCAGTCTCGCCCATTCCTCGAAAGAAGTTTTAACGTGAACTTCGAACTTGTTTTTAGGGAAATTTGAGAATTATCAATCCTTCTGAAGAGAAGGTTGTTGTTGAGGAAGAAACATAGGATAAATATGCCCAAGGAGATGAGCCTAAGTGTCCTCGTCCTTATCCTCAAAGGGTAATAAAGAAGAAAGCAAATGGACATTTCAAGAAGTTTGTAGACAATCTCAACAAATTGTTCGTGAATATTTCATTAATTGATGCTCTGTTGCAAATATTTGGGTACTAAAAACTTATGAAGGAGATTATACAAAAGAAGAGGGTGGTTAATGTACACACAGTTGAAATGTTTCAACATTGCAACACTAAGATGGCTACTCTTTGGCCATAAAGAAAGATAATTTGAGAGATTTTACCATTCCATGTTCCATTAGGGTGTATGAATTCGATAAATCCTTGTGTGATTTTGGGATAAGTATCAACTTGATGCCTCTACTAATTTTCAAGAAGTTGGGTCTTGAGAATCCCAAGCCTACTCCTATGAGACCACTGATGGTTGATCTCTCTATCAAGATTTCGGTTGGTATACTATTTAATATTCTAGTCAACTTGTAGGTGTATTTTGTAGTGCTTGATTCCGATGTGGGTGTAGAGGTGATGAGTCCACAAATTGGACCCATTTTGGGCTTTATTTTGATAGGAATAGTGTCCTCAAATGCTTAGTTTGTCTCAATATATGATGAAAACTCTTAAGTTTAAGGTATTTGAAGTTTTAGTGGAAGCATGGACACTTAGGCACAAAAAGGAACAAAAAGGCTGAAAAGAACGAAGAAGCTGAAGCCTGCGCATCGCCAAACATGCTTGGCGATTCGCCGAAGGGACTCGCTCCGCCCTCTGTTCCAGTACGTGAAGCCTTAAAGGAGCAGGATAAAAAAGGCGATGAAATGAGCAGTCGGCGTTTCGCCGAATAATTCCACGAAGCAGTACTAGGTTGCCCAATGACATAGAGCACGACGATGCCGAAGGCTAGTGCAAGACGGTGACGAACTACACCAAAGGGTGAATCTCTGAGTTAAACGACGATTTTGACTAACCTCGCCGAAAGATCTGCCAACACTATTTTCTGAAGTCTATAAATACTAAACTTGTTATTAATTTTTAAGAGTCGAACATTTATTTTAATATCCAGAATAGAATAGTACTTTTTGGGATATTTTCTCTCAAGTTTGGAGAGGGTTTTTGGGAGACTTGAAGAAAGAAGGATTTCATCTTCCCCAAGTTGGAAGTCAGTCTTCTCCATTCTTCTTCCTTTTCTTAAATCAAGGTTTAATTCCTTATACCCATTTGATTTTAGTATCATTTTAGGTGTATTTTGTTATTTCTTGAT
>JAJOOR010027950.1:0-21456 GCA_036250505.1 Solanum acaule
ATATTTTGTCACTGCCTAGTTCTTCTACTTCTACTTTGAAAAATAAAGAAGTTAATGGTTATGAGTTAAGAAGAAGTAAAAGAGCTAGAGTAGAAAAAGATTTCGGTCCTGATTTTTATGTGTTTAATGTTAAAGATGACCCTCTCACTTTGAAAGAAGCATTATCTTCAAATGATTCTATTTCTTGGAAAGAGGCTGCAAATGATGAAATGGAATCTGTAATTTCTAATAAAACTTGGAAGCTAGTTGATTTACCACCAGGTTGTAAAACTATTGGTTGCAAGTGGATCTTATGAAAAAAGTTGAAACTGGATGGATCTGATAAATATAAGGCTAGACTAGTTGCAAAAGGTTTAAAACAACTAGAAAGCCTAGAATTTTTTGATACTTTTTCTCCGGGAACAAGAATTACATCCTTAAGACTTTTAATTGCTATGGCTGCAATTTTTTATTTGCAAATTCATCAAATGAATGTAAAAACTGCTTTTTTAAAATGGAAACCTAAATGAAGAAATTTATATGGATCAACCCGAGTATTTTGTTGAAGCAGGCCAAGAAAGCAAAGTATGTAAACTTACTAAATCCCTATATGGCTTGAAACAAGCACCAAAGCAATGGCATGAAAAGTTTGATTCCTGCATGATTGAAAATGGTTTTAAAACAAATGAGTGTGATGACTGCATATATCATAAGTCTTGGAATAATTCACATGTGATTATTTGCCTATATGTTGATGATTTATTGATCTTTGACTCTAATATGAATGTTATTGATGAAACTAAAAATATTCTTAGAAGCCATTTTGATATGAAAGATCTTGGTGAGGCAAATTTTATTCTTGGAATAAAAATAACAAGAACATGTGATGGAATTTTCCTTGACCAATCACATTATGTTGAAAAAATTTGAAAAAATATAACTTTCATGATTGTATGCATGTTGTAACTCCTTTTAATTCAAGTGTTCACTTATTTCCTGTTGAAAGTGAAAATGATATAATAAATCAAAAGGAATATGCTAGCATAATCGGAAGTTTGAGATATGTGACTGATTGCACTAGGCCTGATATTGCATATGCAGTAGGAGTACTTGGAAGGTTTACAAGCAAGTCAGGTAATGAACATTGGCATGCTATAACAAGAGTTATGAGATATTTAATTGGGACAAAAAATTGTGATTTGTTTTATAAAAAATATCATGTTGTACTTGAAGGCTTTTCTAATGCAGATTGGAACACTTTATTAGGTGATTCATGTTCTACCACTGGATATGTTTTTACTTTGGGTGGTGGTGCTATTTGTTGAAGATCAAAAAAGCAAACAATAATTGCTAACTCCACCATGGAGGCTGAACTATTTGTTTTATCTTCATGAGCTAAAGAGGAAGCGAATTGGTTAAGAGATTTATTATTTCAAATACCTTATTCTGAAAAACCAATTCCTCCTATTTTAATTCATTGTGATAGCACCGCTGCGATTGGTAGAGTTCAAAACCGTTATTACAATGGTAAACTCGTATTTGACAAATGGTACCATTAATGTTGATTATGTCAAATCTTGTGATAATCTTGCAGATCCTCTTACTAAGGCCTTAACAAGAGAAAAGGTCTGGAGCACATCGAGGGGGATGGGATTGAAGCCTATAAATCCTTGAGTCATATATGAGGAAACCCAACTTGGGGACTAGAGATCCTATAACCAGGTTCAAAGGGAAAAACTAATCATATGATGACTTGTTGTGAAAAATGCACTATTTTTATTCCCTCTCTATGATGTGAGTGCATTGTTTTCTGTAGTGATTTGTGAAGGTTGAGTTGATAAAACTCTTAATGAATATTTGTAGCCCGTATGGGTGGAGTGTTAAGCTTACAGGAGCACTCTCGACAGATTTCACCTATGTGATGTTTGGAAGTAGGTCGCTTCTGATAAGAATTGGGCTTATTCTCAAATGCACTCATCAAAATGGGATAGCACAAGGCTGTAACGTGCTCGCTTTAAAGCTCATGTCAACACCTTGATTATTATGTGTGGACAGTGATATTTTATTTCCCTCAAGCAGTCATAGTTCAAGTCTGAGACCACTACGACTTTGGGGTAAAAGTTGTTGTTTCACTAAGTGGAGGTTCAATGCAAAGTACACCTTCATTATGCATGATAGTCTTCCTTCAGCTGATAGACTCTCTAATATAATATTAAAATGAGTGGGGGATTGTTGGTTTGTGTTAGCATTTTATTATTAATATTCTATAATATTAATTTGCTTAGTTTTTGGGGTTAAAATGTTGCCGTTTGGTTAACTTTCTCGTGTGCTACAAAATTAATGAGAATTATTGATTGCTCAGTGCATTACTCCATTTTGGAGTTACTGCATAGCATTACTCCATTTTTGGAGTTATTGTGTATGTTACTAATTCTTTTCATGTCACCAACGGTTGGCTTGACCATTCAGCCAAGAGAAACTTTTGTAGCTTCTTCATTATTCTTCCTCCATTATTCTTTGTAACCTATTTAACATATGTAACCTCTAGGACATTTATCTTCACTATTTACTACACCATTATCTTCATATTCATTACTAGGAAGACTTCTTCTAGTATAAATAGGGGTGGTCTTCATTTGGTTTGGGACACACAACATACAAGAAAATAGAGAGTGCATAAAGTTTGTCAAAAAGAGAGTTCTTATTAGTTGAAGGGAAGTGTTCTTTTTGTGAAGCTTTGGACTCAAATCTTGTCCATAGTTGTTGAGTTATATTTTGTGATTAGACTGTTGTGTATCCTGGAGGGGACAAGTCAAGAAGGACTATTGCTGGTTCGGTGAAAAAATTTACTGCAGTGGGCTTGAATCTCCTTAAAGAGAGCGAGATATCCGCGCCTCAGCCTGAAGAGATTTATGTTTCTTCATTTTATTTTCAATTGTAATCTTGCAATTTTGTTATCTTGTAATTTTTCGCTAAAACTTCCTTCATAGACAACGAGAAGTAATATTCAACACAAGTAGACAAACTTGAATGGAAAGATGTATTATCTATGGGCACATTAATAAGTTTCGAATAACTCAAAGTAAACACCAACATAATTTAGCTATATGAATGTACATACCTTTGATTCAGTTGTTTCAGTTCCCAAGGGAAACATCTCGAGAAACCTATTGGTTGCACGAACATTCTTCAATCCTATCTCAACTACCATTAGCTTTGAACACACCAATGCACATGAGTTTGGGAATTTAAAGGAATCAAATAGGTTGAATAAACCTAAATTGGGAGTAACAATGACAGCATCATCCAAATTAATTAAGCTCAAACTCTCCAATACAGAACTCATAATTTTGATTTTATTCAATCTTTTACATAAATGAAGGGATAAGGATGTTAGGCACGGGAATACTGAGCAAACCTCTTAACAATTTAGATTCAGGGCTTGTAGCTTAGTACAAGCGCACAAATCAATTTCCAGTTCTGCTGGTGAATTAAACAAGTGAAACTCGAGCAGATTTCGAGCTTTTATTTCTATTTTGTGTACAAATGCACAACCTACATGAACCTTTTTAAGTTGATTCATATCAGGCACCGAGACGGAATTTAGGGAGGTACAATCTACCAAAGTTAAGTCAATAATTGAAGGGCACATGCTGATAAGTTTGGAGAAAATTGTGGGAGATATACAAACTTGATCAAAACGGATCTCTTTCAAACAAGGAAGCTCCTTAATATCATTCTCATTAATTTCACACAATTTTAAATGAAGAACGGATAATAATTTCGACTTGAAAACTACAGGGGAAACTTTGACGAAAGCAGAGGAAGTTGGTAGTAACAAATAGATTTCCGTAGTATTATAGTCTGCATCGAGTTTGATGACAGTGAAGAGGGTAGAGCACTTTCCACAGAAATCGAGACATATAATGGGTAGCAATTGTAGTATCCAGAGTACATCTTTGTAGGACATTTACGTATAAATCTGCGATCACACAATGATTTTATCACGTGATGCCAATTTCTCGAAACAAGACAAGTTGTTGCTGTCTTTCACATTTAGACAAGACAGAATTTTCGAGACGATATCATATGGTAACTCTAAAAATAATATATCAGAAGCCAGGAATTCACAACTCTGTTGAGTTCTCAAAATTTAACCAATTTTAAATAATATATATATATATATATATATATATATAAATATAAAAAAAAAAAACTTGGACCTCGTGTATAAAGTTTTTCTAGCTTGACTTGGAAACGGTTTTATAATTTGATTTCCAATAGAAGAGTGACAACTTAATATTACTTTATTGGGCAAATAAGAAATTAGAGCACAATTTAATTTTAAGGGTTTTATATTATTTTTTTGACTTTATATTTTTAAAATATTCCATGTAGGGAAATATATGATCCTTCAAAGTTAGAGCACATGATTTTTTTTCCCGACTTCTTTAATTCAACGATTAATTTGATTTTTAAATATCTCCCTTATAAATCTATTTACTTATTATTATTTGAGTTTCTCATTCTTATTTAAATTTTTTTCATTTTTTAGTGTAAAAATATGAGAAATAAAAAGAAGAAAGTGTGACGAAGAAAGAGTAAAATTTAAGAAAAAAATTTAAAACTACTTTTCGCGGCTATTTTGTAATTTATTTTTTGTATTCGTAAAAAAAATCATGGCATCTATGATAAATTTTACATGAAAGTGAGTTAAAAATAAATTGACCATCAATATCATAAATCCAGATTAGCTCTGAATCAACGAAGTAAAAAAAAAATTGTGTGAGATGGATAAAATATATACCCCTACACGATTTATTTTTTAAGGAAACTAATTAATATTTTTCACTTCGTGTAACACCTCTAAAATTCATAGCTCAATTGGACTTAGGTAAATTTCAGAAAGTTGCTGAAGTACAGGTTCAACAGGCCCATGTGCGGACCATAGAAAGTCCTACGTGCAGCAGAAACCACTCGTGGGTTCTACGGACCAACACGACAGTCTGTAGAAAGTCATAACCATAGTTCGGTACGTAGAGTCTATGTGGCAGTCTTAAAGAGGGGTTATTTTAGTCTTTTCCTATCCCTTTTAAGCCTAAACCCTAACGCTTTACACCCTAAATAAGGTTCTAAACAATGTTAATTAACATTTACTGTCATTAACACTTCCAAGTCTTAGGGAAACGATCCAAGAGGAGAAAGCTAGGGTTTTCAAACGTCTTCTTCGAGTTTCTCCAAGAACATTGTTCTTCCAAGTATGTAAGGCTAATCATAGTGATGGACTAAGTTCTTCCTCACACCCTACATCTAATTTCAGTCAGTAAAAGTTAAGTTCAATATTCTACCCAAAGTTTCCATGAAATTCTAGGTACGAATTGTGTGCTTATTCCATATTCTGATTTCTTGATTATGAATTGCAATATTTTATGCTTTAATATTCTTGAATTGTTGTACATGCTTGTAGTTCCACATGAAGCCTATATATATTGAATTTTCTTCTAAAAGTATTTTTGAGCCAGTATTTTCTTACATTACTTTTGAGAATTAAAGTGAGTTCAAGAGATAGTTTTAAAATATTATTTTCAGAAAAGTTTAAGGAAACATAGATGGTTCCAAATGTATCATTTTTACATTGAAAAGAGAGTACTATTTTCAGAACATTTTAAGGGAACTTAGATGGTTCCAAATGTATTATTTTTACATTGAAAAAAGAGTACTATTTTTAGAAAAGTATAAGGAGTTTTCAGATTGATTTAGTACAGCTTCAGTTACCCCTTAAAGAGGTCTTTTGAAAATTATCTCAATATAGAAAGTACTTTTACATGAGCATACAATATTATATTTTACGGAGTAGTATTGAGCACCGATGTGAGTGAGAGTTTAGATAACCCCTAACCCCATAAACCATGTAGCCAACATGGGATAGGATCGCACCGTATTTCCAAATTTATGTTCTTGAAAAAAAATGGATCAACGTTATAAGATTTCCCGAATGAGATATCACTCCCTTCATAGACAATGAGGAGTAATATTCAACACAAATTGTCAAACTTGAAAGGAAATTGAGGGAAATTGTTCACTCCAAAATTATTGAAAAAATACTACTATGTAACATCCCGAAAATTCTAAGTTAAGACCCGAACCATTTGTTATTTAAATGTAAGGTTGCATCGGGTGATTCTTAAATTGCTCATATGTGTAAAGGAAAATTCTTTAGTGTGAGAATGGATTTGGAGATGAACTAAGGTCACAAGAATCTCCGAGCACAAAGTTGAGTTGAAAGTTTCCTTACCGATTAAGTTTTGATGTAAGATTCTACTTGGGTCAACTTCAAATGACCATATCTCTTATAATATAAAGATTTAAGTGGCCCATAAACTATCAAATTAAAAGTATTTGAATCTTCTTTTTAATGCCACCCATTTCGCATCAATTCGAGTTTCAAGTAAAAATTTATGACCATTTTAGTAATCTAATACAGTTCAGTGACGAATTAGCCGACGGAAAAACATTAAAAGATGCTTTTTTGTCTTTTTACCTCTAAGAAAACCCTAAACTAATTTCTTGACTAATATAAGACCCAAAACAATTAGGTTTTCATTCCTTAATCTCATTCTCTTCTCTCTCAAACCCTAAGGAAAAATCAAAGCATAGGAATTCCATTCAAGATTCTTCTTCAAGGTAAGTCCTTCTCCAAAAATTCCATTCTTTCCAACTCAAATTCATTCATACAATTATGAATCATCAGTGAAAATGATAATATTAGTCATAGAGTTTTCATGAAACTAATTCAAGAATCTCAAGAAAGATTTTCTTGATTATTCTCCTTCAAGCTAGGGTTTCAAGTCTTCCAATCAAGTTCTTCTACAAGATTCTTCAAAAAATTTGTTCTTCCAGGTATGTAAGGAGATTCATAGTGACACGCCCTACATCTCAATTTAGTCAGTAAAAATTTAATCTAGAGTTATACCTTAGTTTCGATAATTCTTGATATGAGTTATGTTATTGATTCTAAGTTCTAAATACTTGATCATGAGTTGTTATATATATTATTATACATTGAGATCCTTGAGTTGATTTGTTCATGTCTTAATTTTAGCATGAACCCTATTTTAGTCATAATTTTTGAGAATCTTTTAAAGCAAACATTTTTGTCTTAAAGTTATTTCCTAAGAAAGAAAAGATGAGTTTTGAGAAAGAGTATTTTAAAGTATCTTTTGAGAAGAGTTTAAGGGAACACAAATGGTTCCAAGAATAATATTTTTACATTGAGAAGAGAACTATGATTCATGATTAGTATGACAGTCAAGTATGTCATCAATGTGTGAGTAGTATGACATCTAGATATGTCATTAATGTTTACGCAGTAAGACTTCCCAATTCATCAATGATCAAATCACAATAAACATTTGTTTTAAACTATTTTTTATGAGAAAGTAAAGTAGAGTTTGAGTGGAGTTTAAAGAGAATTTTTTAGTGAAGTTTAAGGGAACTGAGGAGTCCCAAATGTATTATTTTGTTACATTGAGAACAGAGAAACTTTGATTTCTAAATGAGTTAATGAGTTCAGAGATATTTCAGAGCAGTTACCTCTTTTAAGATGATAGTTTGAGAAATTATCTCAAACCAGAGAAAGAATATGTTTTATACATTTGAGCATGAGTATATATATATTATTGGGAGTACCATTGAGCACCGATATGGGGATGAGTTTAGACAACTCAAAATCCTCATAAAACATGTCTTGCCAACATGAGTAAATGATCATACTTTTTAGATGAATCATTATTGTTTAGTGGATCCACTTAGTTGAGAGGTTCTATACCCTAGCATAGTATATGACAGTTCTAGCAGCATGGGTAAGACGTTGTATCATCACGTAGCTCATAGTGATAGTTGTCAGTTAGAGAATCTCCCAATAGAGTTAAAGTATATTTTAATATATCACTTATTATGTTGAGTTCAG
This sequence comes from Solanum acaule, assembly GCA_036250505.1. Taxonomy (NCBI): domain Eukaryota; kingdom Viridiplantae; phylum Streptophyta; class Magnoliopsida; order Solanales; family Solanaceae; genus Solanum; species Solanum acaule. The sequence goes on from JAJOOR010027950.1 coordinate 7,949, forward strand.
ATATGAGTAAGTATTTTGTAAAGTTTTAAATGATTTGACTCCTTTATTTATGTACATCAGCTTGAGTATATTTTTATCTATAGCAGTCCTTTCATTCAGTTATTTCGCTTCGGTTATATTACATACTCGTATATTTAAATGTGCTGAAGTCATTCAACCTGCATCTTTTTATGATGCAGATACATGTGTTCAGGATCATCAACAAGCGCTTCGTTGAGATCACTCTACACTTCAACTAGCTTTTGGTGAGCCTCCTTGCATTCCAGAGGACTTCACATTTACTTTCTAGGTAGTAGTTTTGAGATGTCGTGGGTCTTGTCCCAACATCCTTCTTTAATAGTAGAAGCTTCATAGATAAACAGATTCGAGGTGTCTCTTAGTATTTAATTTATTTTGAGTTGTTGAAAAAACTAAAAATATTGTTATTGAGTATTTTCCAGACATTATGAGATGAGTATTTGATTAAGTCTTCCGCTAAGTAGTCAGCCAGAATAAGGGTTCGCTTGGGGACTAGCAATGGTTCTCGAGTGCTAGCCACATCCAGGGTGTAGGCTCGGGACGCGACATACTAGATGAACACTTAACGACAAACAAGATGTAATACCACTATATGAATGTAGATACCTTTGATTCAGTTGTGTTAGTTTCCAAGGACAATATCGCATTAAACATGTTGGTTGCACGAACATACAGTACATCAAAAATGATTATTAGTGGGGCAATTAATTAACGGCAATAGCTTAACTGCCGCTAAATATATATTTTTAGTGGCAATTAGCACTCTTTGTATATGTCCCTAAAGCCTTTAGCGACATTGGTTCTAATGGCACTTAACTAATGCCGGTAAAGACTTTAACATTCTTTATTAATGTTTATATTTATTGCCACTAAAAGTTGTTTTTGTTGTAGTGATACTTCAATCTAATCTCAACTTACATTAGCTTTGAACCCACCAAGGCACATGAGTTTTGGAATATAAAGGAATCGAATATCTTAAACCAACGTAAATTAGGATTAACAACCAAAGATCATCCAAATCAATTAAGCTCAAACTCTCAAATACAGGACTCATATTTTTTATTTTGTTCAATCCTTTACATAAAGGAAGAAATGAGGATTTTATGGAAGAAACCTCTAGGAGGAAATTGGGGAGGGGGGGGGGGGATGTTTGCACAGTTTAGATCAGGACTTGTAGCCTAGTATAAGCACACAAATGAACTTGCAGATGGGTTGACAAAATCAAGCACAAGGCATATGGTAGTATAGAGATATATCATGTCAAGCTAGTTGTGAAGGGCTACACTCAAACACTACGGAGTATATTACATTACACTGAGACTTTTTCTCATGTCATCAAAATGACTACTGAGAGAGCTCTGATTGCTACTGTTGTAAAGAAACATTGGAGTATTTACCAATTGGATGTGAACAATGCATTCCTTCGTGGGGAACTACATGAGGAAGTTTACGTGGACTAGACATTCACACCAAAGGACTGGTTTGCAAACAGAATAAGTCACTTAATGGCTAGAAACAGGAAAGTAGACAATGGTATGCCAAACTATCTGATGCACTAAGATCTAGGGGTTATATTAATGACTATTCATTGTGCTATAGAAAGAAGGGATACTCTATTGTATTTATAGTTATATGTGTGTATGACATTCTACTCATTGGAACTGATTTAGAAGAGATTGCACAGTTGAAAAGTTTCCTTCGCAATCAGTTTAAAATAAAGGATTTAGGGAAGTTGCATTATTTCTTAGGTTTGGAAATCAGTTCCTTCTCACACTATTTCGGTCTTGCATCACCTCTTGATGTTACTGTCAAACTCAAAGCAGGTGATGAAAAGCCCATACCAGACCCAACGCATATGTAGTTCAACATCTTAGCCAGTTCAGGCAGGATCCTAGAGAACCTCACCTGCTGGTTGCTTTTCACATGCTCAAGTATCTCAGAAAGGATCCAACATTGGGGTTGTTCATGTCCTCCACTGATGATTACAAGGTCCAAACCTTTTGGATAGACTATTCGTAGAACTCATTATACCTAGAGAGGGTCCCTTTCCTATTTATTGTGATAGCCAATCAGCCTTACAGATAGCCAAAAATCTTATTTTTCACGAATAAACTAAACATATCGAGGTTGACTTTCACTTTGTACGAGATAAAATCCTAGAAGGCCTCATTTTCTTGCGTCATATTAGAACCAGTGATTAGTTAGCTGATGTTCTCACTAATAAGGCTCTCACAAGAGTTAAACACTATGCAATATTAGACAAGTTGATTGTGCTAGTATCACGTCTAACTTGAGGAAGGATATTGAGATATTTATAGTCCACGTCAACAGTTAGCTAGGTTACCTCAGAAGTTAGCTGGGAGTAGCACACATCAGCAGTTATTTACAATTAGGTCATAGTCGGTTAAAGGTGTATTTTGTATATAAATGTGTAGCTAGCAGATTGTAATTACTAACTTCATTCAATATCATTGAGGTATGATAGTATTCACCTATGAAGTCCTTTCCTCCGTAAAGTTCCTAAGTTCTCCAATTTTACAAGTTAGATTCTCCAATCAAAATTAGGGTTTTGTTTAATATTTATGGGTTCTTTTCAATTATGATCCAATTGATTGTTTTCTATATTTTTATGCATGAATTGAAGTAATTACATGATTTAAAGTTGAATTCACATGAACCCATGCATGATCCATGATTTCTAGACTGATCATATGGAGAAGTTTATGAACTATGAAAGATGAATTTAAGAATATATGCATGTTCTTTCTATGAAATTGATGTAAATGATTTAACGTTGCTTTGAGAGTAAAGCATCAATGTTGTTGTTGTTATTGTGAAAGGTTTTTCTCACAAAAAGGATTCATAAGGTTGAAAGGTTTTCTCACCGAAGTTGAATCAAGACTAAGGAACTATTCTAATGAACACTAGCTTGGATTGGCTACTTAATTGTGCCTTTCCATGGATAATAAGATGAATACGATTAATGACTATTCCAAGGGATTTATGCTTACCCCCGAGTGGACTAGCGGTGATTACCCATGTCCCATAAACTATGTGTCACCATATGATGATTGTCTTATATAGACATTAGCTAGTGGATCCACTTTAGCGCAGACTCATGGTTCTTACCTTGGCAAGTAATGACACCCTTTTTTTAGTGTAGGGCAGACACTGGACTCCATGTTATAGCTCACATGGTTGATGTTAGATAAGGCTAAACTTCTCAATGAACTAAGGTTACTTTCTAAAGTATCTCGCAAGTGTTTAATAAGATGTTTAGCTTGCATTGGCCATGATTACGACTTATGTTTTCTAACATGTTATTTTATGAATTAGTTTGGTCATTGCATGTCATACAAAGTCCTTTTAGCATGATTTCATAACTATTATGCATTGGTATCATACTTGGTATATTCCATGTACTAACGCATACTTTGGCCTACATTGTTTCACTAATGTAGGGTTCAACGCTCTTATTCCCCATACTCGTGGCTAGTCGATTTTTTTGGACTTTTGCATATTGGTGAGTGCTCATGATCCGGGGTCAAGAGTCATTTATTTCTTTCATGTCATTTCCGTTTTCAGACTTTGTATGTGATGTATGAGTTATTTCCCAATCATTTTCCTTATGATGTAATAGATGGCTTTGAGACTTATGTTAAACTTTCGCTTTTGTCAAACTCTTTATAATATAAGACTGTATTTTGAATTCTTTAAATTCTATTATCTTGTATGATGAATGCTAAGTGGCTTGTATAGGGCCTTTCGGGGTTCTATACGACATGTCACGTCTAGGGTGTACTTTGGGTCCTAACCGCATGACCAAGCTAAAACATGGTAGAACCTTTAAATAAGAATCATAAATCATGAACATGGTCCATTCATCTTAAAATCATAATTAAAACTTAATAAAACTTTTGAAAGTAACTTAATTCATTTTGTAGGATAATTACCATTAACCGACATAGACCATGTGAGTTATAACATGGAATTTGGTGCCTTTCCCACACCGAAAAGTGATGTCCTACTTGCCAAGGTAAGGACCATGAACTTCTAGCTTAGGTGGATCCACTAGCTATGTCTTTCTAAGACAATCCTATGGGGGCACATAATTAGGGACAAGGAGATTGCTACTAGAGACTCAACTTCTATTAACGCGAGAGCCTCCATCTCAATGTCCTCTCGTTGGTAAGTAAAATCCCAATGGAATAGTCATATTCATAAACATATCATCATACATGAAAATTCACAAATTAGTTACTAATCCAAGTAGAAATCATTATAGAGTAGCTCCTTAAATCATTATCCATACATGTGTGAGAAAAGCTTTCACCAATTATAATTTCTTAATATGTGAGAAAACCTTTCACAATTTCTTTGATTTTAATCTTAAAAGCAACCTTAATTCATAAAATATTATTTTCATAATCATGCATTGCTTTCATAAATCATTATTCACAATTTCATAGATTTTTGCATAAACTAATATCTTCACAAATCCATAGTAAAATTCATGAATAATGCATCGGTCCAAACGAAGTCAATTGAAAAACATGTAATTGGATCATAACAATTAGGACCCAAGAGAATTGGATAAAAACCTAACCAATTTTGATGAAATTGAATTGGAGAATTGAAATCTCTTGGTGCCCAATGGATAAATGGAATCCATTGGTGAATTCTCACATACCTTGATGATAAAAGCCCAAAAGCAACGGAGGAAAAAGGAGACTTGAAGCTTGAACCCTAGATTTCTTCCTTGAGGCTTGAGAGAATTTCAAGATGACAAATGTGGATGGGAATTAAAGATTTGAGAGAATGAGAGGGTTTGGGTAGATTTAGAAGTTGAAAGTTAGTTCTAGGTCTTAGAATTAGGGTCAAAACGACATAGTATAGGTATAAAATGCATAGGACAAGATTCAAATACCCTTAAACAAAAATTGTCGGATACGGTTCAGAACTACGGTCTATAGAACTTCCTACCGCCCGTACTTGTAAACCGTAGAACCAACTTGAGAAATCCAAAATTCTTTCACTTCCCACAGACCTTCTTACGTTCAATCAAAACTTCTATGACTCGTAGAGCCAACTCGTAAAACCCAAGTTCAAGTTCAAAATTTTACCAAGTCTAGAACTCTACGGAACCCATCTATGACTCATAGTCCAAAAATGATCTGTCATGTTCACTCGTAGGTTGAACTTTAGAAACATGAATTCTTCCTAAACTCAACCTCATTACTACGAGTGTCATCTACAACTTGTAGAAGTTTCAACGAACCGTAGACTAGTCTCATAAAACACAACTAGTAGTTAAAATTTGAAGTCCTTCCCTTTTTTTCCAATTTCTAAGGTGCTATAATATCTTCCCCTTGAGAACATTAGTCCTCGAATGAGAATCAAGCAGCATGAATAGAGTAGGGGAGAAACTAACAATCCAACATGAATGTAAATCTCATCAAAATGCACATAAACATGGATAATCACTCCAAGCTAAATCATAGCATCAAAATCAAGTTTGTTTTCATGAACATGCATGCATATAGAAACATGGGAATGACTAAAATGCATGATTCCAAAAGAATGAACCATAAACAGTTAATACCTTAAGCTAGAGTAGTAGTACTCGGAAAGGGGTGAGGATAATGGCACATCATATTGGCTTCGGCCTCCAAATTAACCCACAACTAATTGATTCCTCCGAAGAACCTTCACATAAGAGACTTCTTTTTTTCTCAACTCCTAGACTTTTCGGTCTAAAATCTCAATCAGAATCTCTTCCTAAGAAAGATTTTCTTTTAATTCAAAACCTTCCAAAGGTACAATGGATGTCAGATCTCCAAAACACTTCTTCAATAAAGAGATATGGAATAGCGGATGTACCGATGCTAAATCATTATGGAACTCAAGTCCATAAGAAACCTTACAAATACGCCTTAGAATCTGATATGGGCCCACATAGTGGGGGCTAAGCTTCCCTTTCTTTCCAAACCTCATCACACCCTTCATAGGTGAATTTTCAAATAGACTCAATCATTAACTTTAAACTTAAGCTCTCTTCTTCTAACATCGGAATAAATTTTTTGTCGACTATGAGACGCTTTCAACCTTTCGTGAATGAGTCAAACCTTTTCCATAGCCTTATGCACCAACTCAGGCCTTATCAAAGCGACCTCACCAACTTCAAACTAATCAATAAGAGACCTACACCTCCTATCATGGAGAGCCTTAAATGGAGTCATTTGTATACTCGAGTGATAGCTATTATTATAGGCAAACTCAATCAACGGAAAATGATCATCCCAACTACCCTTGAATTCTATCAAGCAAGCTCTTAACATATCTTCTAAGGTCTGGATAATACGCTAGGCTAGTCCATCGGTTTGAGGATGGAAGGTCGTGCTAAGTTTCACTTGAGTACCTTGACCTTTTGGAAATGACTTCTAAAACTGAGACATAAATTGAGTACCAGAATTGGAGATAATGGAGTATGGAACTACATGCAACCTCACCATTTCTCGAACATAAAGAATGGTGTACTCCTCTACTGAAAATGAAGCCTTAACAGAAAGAAAGTGAACTAATTACGTCATTTGGTTCAAAATAACCCAAATCGAATCAAACTGATGATGAGTGCGAGGTAAACCTAGTAAGGAAGTCCATATTCAAATCTTCCTACTCCATGTAGGGATACTAATGTTTTGAGCCAAACCACCCAGTTTTTTACACTCAACTTTCACTTGTTGACAATTCTGACATTTAGCCACAAATTCCAAAATATCCTTCTTCATTCCATTCCACCAATAGACTTTTTAAAAATCACTGGTAACTCCCTGGTGAATAGGATACCGAGAATTGTGAGCTTTTGCCAAAATCTAATTTCTCAACTCATCAACAATCAGAACACACAATCGACCTTGATATCGAAGGACACCAACTCCCCTTGGGAGAAAGCCTCAATGACTTTTTTGGAAACTGACTTCTTCAAATAAAATAGTACCAAGTAGCTTCACTTTCACATCTAATACAGAAGAGGATTCTAAACCATTATGAACAGCCACACCACCTTCACTAGAATCAACCAAGCGAACACCCAATCGAGCCAACCCATAAAAAACATGAACTAAATCTTTCATACTATCCTCAACATGAGCAATACTTCCCACCGATAGTCGACTAAGAGTATCCACCACCACATTTGCCTTACCCGAAAGGTAAAGGACACTCATGTCGTAATCCTTCAATAACTCAAGTCACCTCCTTTGGTAAATATTCAATTTTTTTTGAGTGAACATATTCTTCAAGATCTTGGGATTGGTAAACATATCTATATGAACACCATATAGGTAATTCCTTTAAATCTTTAGGCTAAACACTATTGTCGTTAACTACAATTCATGAGATGGATAATTCTTTTCATGAACCTTCAACTGCCTTGAAGCATAGGCACTGATTTTCCCATGTTGCATCAAAACACAATCAAGACCAATCCATGAAGCATCATAATAAACCACAAAACCATCCGATCCTTCGGTAATGTTAGGATAGGGGTTGAAGTGAGTTTATCCTTCAATTCTTTGAAACTCTTCTCACATGCTTCCGACCATATAAATATTTCCTTCTTTTGAGTCAATGTTTTCAAAGGTGAAGAAATAGAGGAAAATCCTTCCACAAACCTTCTATAGTAACCGGCCAAACCCAAGAAACTCTGTATATCTGATGTGGACAAAGGTCTAGGCCAATTCTTAACCGCCTTAATTTTCTTAGGATCGACTTGTATACCTTCACCAGAGACTATATGGCCAAGGAAAGCAATAGACCGTGACCAGAACTCACATTTGCTAAAATTAGAATATAATTACGATCCTTGAAAATTTGCAAACCAATCCTCAAATGTTCAACATGCTCATCCTCACTCAGAGATTAAATCAAAATATCATCGATAAACACATTCACAAACATGTCAAGATATTGCTTGAAGACTCTATTCATGAAATCCATAAATGTCGCCGGGGCATTAGTCAAACCAAAAGACTTACCAAAAACTCATAATGACCATACTAAGCTCGAAAAACCTTCTTCAAATTGTAACTCTCCTTCACCCTCAATTGGTGATAACCCGGCCGAAGGTCAATCTTAGAGAAGTAACTCGCTCCTTGGAGTTGATCAAACAAGTTATCTATCCTTGGAATAGGATATTTATTCTTAATGTAACCTTATTCGATTGCCGATAGTCAATGCACATTCGGAGGGAACCTTTCTTCTTTCAGACAAATAACACCGGAGCACCCCATAGAGATATTCGGTCTAATAAAACCCTTATCCAACAAATCCTTCAAGTGATCCTTTAATTCCTTAAGTTCTCTCAAGGCCATACAATAGAGGGATGAATAGAGATAGATTTCGTATCTGAGAGGAGGTCTATACCAAAGTCTATTTCCTTTCCGGGAGGAATATTGAGAAGGTCATCAAGAAACACTTCCAAAAACTCATTTACAATCGAAACTGACTCAAGAATGAGGGTTTCAGAATATGTATCCCTAACCCAAACAAGATGATAAATACAACCTCTGAAAATCATCTCCTTAACCTTCAGGCAAAATACGAACTGGCCATTAAGAACATAGTTTCCCCATTCCCATGACATGATGGGTTCGTTTAAAATCTTGAATGTGACCAATAGGGTCCTACAATCTATGGAAGCATAACATACATGAAACCAATCCATCCCAATAAAAACATTGAAATCTAACATATCAAGCTATACAAAATCAACATGAGTGACTCTATAAAAAAAATGGAAATAGGACAATTTCTATACTCTTTTAGCAACAATAGAATCACCAACGAAAGTAGAGACATGAAAGGGATTAGAAATGATTTCGGGACAAATCTCAAATCTCATGGCCACATAAGGAGTCACAAATGACAAGGTAGCACCTGGATCAAGCAAAGAATATACATTAAGATGAAATACTTTCAACATACCGGTCATAACATCTAGAGAACCCTTGTGGTCCTATCGAGTCTAAAGAGCATAGAATTTGTTTTGCTTGGGAGAACCCGACCCGGAACCACTAGGCTGAGTTTACCTACCTTACTTTCCTTAGTAGCAAGCAATGGAAAATCTCTCATCTTATAACCACTCTTTCTGCAATTAAGGCAACTATCTGTACCGGTCAAACATTTGCCTTCATGTTTCTTGCCGCATCTTGTGCAAGTAGGAACCAAAGATCCACCACTATTTCCTCCTTAAGTCTTGGGATTAGACATTTTACCATAGTTGAACTTAGGAGTTGGATTATTAGAATAATCTTGACTAGAAAACCTTTACCGAAATTTAGAACGACCTTGTCCACTAGACCTAGAGTGAGAAAATTCACCATCACCCACACAAGCCCTCTTGGACTCCATTGCCCTCTCTTTGAGTTTCTCTTCTTCAATTTATTGGTCGTGTATCATTAAATCGAAGATATAAATATCCTTGATTAGCATAGTGGTTCGACATTATTTGACAACAAAGTCGGAAATGGCCGACATAAACATGTTCATCCTTGCCCTAGAGTCGGCAACCATAGTTGCAACATACTTATCCAATTGAGTGAACCTCAAAGCATACTCCTTCACAATCATATTCCCTCATCGAATATTAATGAACTCAAGCACTTTTACCTCTCTCATCAAAAAATTCCTTTCACCAATCATGATTTCTTAATATGTGAGAAAATATTTCACAATTTCTTTGATGCTTATATTAAAAGAAACTTTAGTTCATAAAATATTCTTTTCATAAATCATCCATTGCTTTCATAAATCATTATTTCCAAATTCATAGATTTCTTCATAAACTCATATCTTCACAAATCCATATTCAAAATCATGAATAATGAATGGGTTTATATGAAGTCAATTGGAAAAACATAAAATTGGATCAATTCATTTATAAGTTTAAAATCAATCAATTGAATCATAACAATTAGGACCCATGGAGAATTGGATAAAACCCTAACCAATTTTGATGAAACTGAATTGGAGAATTGAAATCTATTGGGACCCAATGGATAAATTAAATCCATTGGTTAATTACCACATAACTAGATGATCAAATCCCCAAATCAATGGGGGGAGGGACTTGAAAGCTTGAACCCTAGATTTCTTCCTTGAAGCTGGAGAGAATTTGGACAGGATGAATGTGGACGGGAATTGGGGATTTGACAAAATGAGAGGGTTTGGGTAGATTTAGGAGTTGAAAATTAGTTATAGGTCTTAGAATTAGGGTCAAAACAAAATAGTTTAGGTATAAAATGAATAAGATTAGACCCAAATGTCCTTACACAAAAATTGTTTGATGGCTTCTATGATTTGGACCTACGGTCCGTAGGACTTTCTACACCCCATACTGGTCAACCATAGAACAAACTTCAGAAACCCAAAATTCTTTCACTTCCCATGAGACCTTCCAATAGCTCGTCAAACCTTTTTATGACTTGTAGAGCCAACTAATAGAACCCAAGTTCAAGTCCAAAATTTTACCAAGTCTGGGACCTTCTACGGAACCCATCTAGGACCCATAGTCCAAACGACGACCCGTCCTGTTCACTCGTAGGTCAATCTTCAGAAACACGGATTCTTCTTAAACTTAACCTCATTCCTACTAGTGCCATCTACTAATCTCAAAGGATACAACCAATAGCCAAAACATGAAGTCCTCACCTTTTTTTCAATTTTGAGGTGTTACACTTACCATCCAACATGAGAAACACTTCCCATTGATAGTCGACTAAAAGCATCAGCCACCACATTCGCTTTAATGGGATCATAAATAGGACACTCGTGTCATAATTCTTCACCAACTCAAACCATCTACGTTGGTGAAGAATAAAATCCTTTTGAGTGAACATATACTTCGAGCTCTTGTGATCGGTAACCGCATCTACATGAATACCATATAGGTAATGTCTCCAAATCTTTAGAACAAACACTACCACTGCTAACTCCAAATCATGAGTCAGATAATTCTTTTCATGAACCTTCAATTGCCTAGAAGTGTAACCAATAACTTTTCCATGTTGCATCAAAACACAACTAAGACCAATCCTTGAAACATCACAATATACTACAAAACCATTTGATCCTTCTAGTAATGTTGAAATAAGGGTTGAAGTGAGTCTATCCTTCAACTCTTGGAAACTCTTCCCACAAGCTTCCGACCATAGGAATTTCACCTTTTTGAGTCAATGACCTAAAAGGTGTAGCAATAGATGAAAATCCTTCCACAAACCTCCTATAATAATCAGCTAAATCCAAGAAACTCTATATATCTAAAGCGAACAAAGGTCTAGGCAAATTTTTAACCACATCAGCTTTCTTAGGATCAACTTGAATACCCTCATTAGAGAAAATATGGCCAAGAAAAGGAACAAACCTCAACCAAAACTCACATTTGCTAAACTTAGCATACAATTCATGATCCTTGGGAATTAGCAACACAATCATCAAATGTTCAACATGATCATCCTCACTCCGTGAGTAAATCAAAATATCATCAATAAACACAATTACAGACATGTAAAGATATTGCTTAAAGACCCTATTCATCACCTCCATAAACATCATCGGGGCATTAGTCAAACCAAGAAACATTACCAAAAAATCATAATAAACATACCGGGTTCAAAGAGCCATCTTCAGAATGTCACTCTCCTTCACCCTCAATTGGTGATAACCTAAACGAAAGTCAATCTTAGAGAAGTAAGTCCCTCATTGGAGTTGGTCAAATAATTCATCTATCCTTGGAATAAGATATTTATTTTTTATTGTAACCTTATTCAATTGTCAGTATTCAATGCACATTCGGAGTGAGCCATCCTTCTTTCGAATAAACAACCCTGGAGCACCCCATGGTGAGATACTTGGTCTAATGAATTCCATATCTAATAAGTCTTTCAACTGATCATTTAACTCTGTAAGTTCTATTAGGGTCATACGGTAAGTAGGAATAGAGATAGGTTGTGTATCTTGGAGAAGGTCAATACCAAAGTCTATTTTCCCTTTTGGGAGGAATACCGAGAAGATCATCAGGAAACACTTCCAGAAACTCATTTACAATTAGAACTAACTAAGGGTAGGGTTCTCGGAATCTATATTCCTAACCGAGACAAGATGATAAATGCAACCCTTAGAGATTATCTTCCTAACATTTAGGCAAGATATAAATTGACATGCATGAATCCAATTTATCCCAAGAATAATATCAAATATAACATATCAATCTTTACAAGATCAACATGAGTGACTCTATGAGAAACAGAAACAAGGCAATTTTTATAAACTCTTTTAGCAACAATAGTATCACCAACGGGAGTAGAGACATGATTGGGATTAGAAAGGATTTCGGGACCCATACCAAACCTCATGGCCAAATAAGGAGTAACAGAGGATAATAATGCACCTGGATAAATTAAAGCATAAAAATAAAGGTGAAAGACTTTCAAATTATCGGTCACAACATCTGGAGAACCCTTATGATCCTATCAAGTTTGAAGAGCATAGAATATGTTTTGCTTCGATATACCAAAACCAGAACCATTAGGCTGAGATTTCCTACCATCCCTTCCCATAGTAGCAAGCAACGGAAAATATCTTATATTATGACCGCTCTTTCAAAAATTAAAGCAACCATCCATACCGGCCAAACACTTGGCATCATGTTTCTTGTCGTACCTTGTGCAATTGGGCATTGAAGATCCACCATTATTTCCTCCTTGAGACTTAGGGTTAAACACCCTGTTCTTGTTGAAATTAGAGGTCAGAGCATTAGAATAACCTTGACCCGAAATCCTTTGCATGAATTTAGAACGACCTCGTCCACCAGACCTAGAATGAGAAAAGTCAATATTACTAGTCCTTGCCTTCTTAGATTTTTTTGCCCTTTCCATGATCTTTTCCACTTTGATTTGTTGGGAATGTACCATCAAACGGGAGATATACATCTCCTTGATTAGCATAGTGGTTCGGCATTCTTTGACAACCAAACATCTGACATAAACTTACTCATCCTTACCCTAGTGTCAGCAACCATAGTCGGAGCATACTTAGCCAATTAAGTGAATTTCAAAGTATACTTTTTCACACTCATATCACCTTGTCGGAGATTAATGAATTCAAGTCTTTTGCCTCCCTCATCGCAAGAGAAAAGAAGCAATCACATAAAGCTCCCTTGAATTTCTCTGAATCAAGAGGAGTGCATCAATAGCCCTTTCACCTTTCTATTGTTCAAACACAACTTGAGAAACACCCTTGAGTTGATAAGCAATGTAATGACCCGGAAAATGATAGAGTGAAACTAGAGACTAGAGCCTCACATGTGAGTTTGGAGTCGAGAACTTAATGAAATGGTTATAATTGAATTTGACCCAAAAAGTTCTTAAAATGTGCTTCGGAAGTTACCGAAAACTTGTTTAGCTGTATATAAAAAGATCCGTTTCGTTTTT